>ML837226.1:18143-37456 GCA_009831015.1 Picea engelmannii | reverse complement strand
GTAACCGTATTAAATTCATTTAAATGATCTGCAACAAACCCACCTTCTGACATCTTCATATTAAATAATCTCTTCATTAGAAATACCTTATTCGACGCCGAGGGTTTTTCATACAATTTGGCCAACGCGTCCATCAAACCCTTCGTTGTCTTTTCTTTCAAAATATTGAAAGCCACCGATGCTGCCAGGCTCAGCCGTATCATTCCTAGAGCCTTTCTGTCAAGAATCTCCCATTCTTCGTCCTTCATGGCTATCGGCTTCTTTGTTACTCCGCTCAATGGTAGGAATAGATCCTTTTGATATAAATAGTCTTCCATCTACATCTTCCATAACTGGTAGTTTTGGCCGTTAAATTTCTCAACCCTAAACTTTCCATCTTCCGACATTGCTCCCACTCGAACCAGGAACCCTCCTTTCTTGCGAGTTACCTTACGCTCTGATACCATTTGTTAGAAAAACAGGACCACGGAGCAATAAAATAAAACAAATGCAGAAACAAAACATAGAAGACACACAATACAAGAGAGACACAGATTTACGTGGTTCACCCAGTGTGGGCTACGTCCACTAGAGAAATTGCCAGGTCCTTCCTTTATTATTATCCAACAAATGAAGGGATACAACCTACAACAAAACCCGCTGTAACTTCCTCTTCTTTCTCTCACAGTCTCCTCTCTCAGACTATAATATTCACCATCATCCATAGCCGTAATACATTTCCCTCATAAAAGAGGGTTGCCTTCTAGGGCAAAAAACCCTAACATAATCTCTACCGTTAGATCTGCGACCTTATAATAAACAATCTAGATTTACAATGAAATTACAATATACTTTTACAAGGCAATTTTTGCTTCGGGGGCTTCACCCCCGAACCCCCATCGGGGGACGCTTCCCCCGAACCCCCGCTGGGGGCCCGCTTTCCCCCAGACTCCCCAACTGGGGGGATATCCCCCCCAGACCCCGTAGAGGGGGTACCCCCCCCTCTGCACTCCCCTGCGTGGAAGAGTGTACATACTTATGGGGTGTAAATACTTCATGGGGTATAAACACGGATGAAAGCAAAGACCTCTGAATCAGGAAGATAATTAGGCTCCACAACCAACACATCTCGTCTTATGATAAAGCTCCCAAGTCCCCGCTCTCAAATTTCATAAAAAAGGCAGCCGGAATCCATGAGGTAGCAATATTCTCTCCTTCAACGCGACCTTTGGCCTCAGACTCGGAGACAGAGGTTTAATTGGCCAATTTACAGGGTCGTGGCCTTCCCAAAAGCCATGCACATCTAGTTGGAAGAAAATTGGTGCAAACTGATCAAGGGACAACTATCAACATCCTTCTGTGGTAAGGGATTCTTTGCCTTTCTGTTTGAAAAAAAGAGAGGATAGAGATATGATCTTTCGAAGCGGTCCTTACTTCATGGGGGCCAGAGGAATGTACCCAAACAAATGGACCCACGACTTCAGCCTAGAGAATGATATTCCCTCAGCAGTCCTAGTATGGGTGAGGATTCCCTTCCTACCCCTTCACTACTTGAATGATGAAACCATTAGAAACATAGGAAACACCCTTGGCAAGTACACTGATCGTGCTGAACCACGGGAAGGCCTTCAGGCCTGTGCTAAACTTTGTGTAGAAGTAGAACTAGAAAAAGGTCTCCCTGAAGAAATACAACTGAACCTGGACAACTGGTCCTACATCCAACAAGTAGACTACGAGCAAATCCCCTTCAAATGCAAAACTTGTCATGAATATGGACATTTTGCCAAATCCTGCCCCCAGGCCCAAGACATGCAGGACCAAGATCCCAAACAAGACCATTGGCAACAACCAAAGAGGAAAAAAGAAAATGTGAAAACCCAATCCATCGCGACTCAAAACCAAAGAGAAAAACCTCCAGATCAAAAAGAAACAAGACCAGGTTCCCCTCAAAAGGGAAAATAAAGCCACAATCAATATGCAGAGCTCCACCTTGACGACAATGTCGAAGAAATCAGGGAATCCTAGGAAGAAACAATGGTAAGGGACAAGAAGAGGAAGGAGAAGGAAACGATAAAGGTTCAATAAAGGAAAAAGAAGTCTTGGATCTAAGTGAAGACTCCTCAAAATCTCTCCCCATCCATGCCATGGAAAACCCAGAAATGACAGAAGAAGAGAGACAAGACTCCTCAGAAAATGACTATGATTTGGAATTAACTCAACCAATGATTGCCAGGAAGCCTGGAAGAAAATCACACAGAAATAAAAGAGAATTGACAACAGATAGAGAAAAGGAACTGGGCATACAAAAAACAATCGAGGAGACTCTAAAGAAAGATGGGAAAAACAAGGCAGCCCAACATAAGGGAGAAACTTCACAACCCTCAAGAGGGGGGGCACCAAAACAATCTGATAAATGATGAAAACCGTCTCCTCGAATTGTAGGGGATTAGGAAGTAAACTCAAGAAAGAAGAAGTCAAAAAATTGATACAAGCAGAAAAGCATTCAATCCTCATGATCCAGGAGATGAAAATGAGGGAGCAAGAAACTCTCAAAGACCTGCAAAAAATATGGAGCAAATGCGATGGGTGTGCAGTAAGCTCCAGAGGGGCTTCAGGTGGAATCATAACTTTCTGGAAGACTGAAGAATTCAACATAAAAGATCAGGTGAAAACCCAATTCTGGCTAATGGCAAACCTTCTTAATAAAGACTCCGGTATGCAATACTCCATAATCAATGTTTATATGCCAAACAACTATAATGACAAAAATGAATGTTGGAAATCCCTATTGGACCTCACTAAACAAAACCCTCCCCATAATCTTATTATTGCAGGTGACTTCAATACAACCAGAGCCTCAAAGGAAAATAGAGGGGGTTCAGTGGTAAGGGATCAATTACGAGAAAGGTTGGAGGACCTTATCTCGGACCTGGATCTCTTTGATGTTCCCTCAAATAAGGGAATGTACACTTGGAACAATAGAAGAGCAAGGCCTAGGCACATAGCCACAAGATTAGATATATTTCTGATCAACAACTCGCTGTTGTCCCTCCCTGCCAAACCATGCTCTACAAATCTTCCTTGGGCGGGCTCGGATCACCGTCCCATAAGATTGGCCTTCGAAGTTCAAAAGAACTGGGGCCCAATACCCTTCAAACTCAACCCCCTTTAGCTGGGCTGCCCCGAGCTTGTCCAATCCATTTACCAATTGTGGAACCAGTGGATCACAAGTTCGCCAAATTACATATGGGAGCATAAGATAAAATTAGTAAAGGATCTCTTAAAGAGATGGGCTAAAAACTATTCACAAAGCAAAGAAAAAGACAAAAAGTTTCAGCTGGAATATCTACAAGAAGAAATGGAAACTATAGAGATTCAACAAAACCTCCTCATTCAAGAGAAAAAACTCCACAAAGAGTACCTACAAGCTCTAGCTGAAGAAGAAATCGCTTGGCGCCTAAAATCCAGGAGTCTCTGGTTGAAAGAAGGAGACCAAACCATGTCTTTCTTCCATAACCAAGCCAAAGTCAGGAATTGGTCTAATCAAATCTCAGAACTCAAAACCCCCGATGGTGAAATCCTAAAGGATTTCACCCAAATCAAGCAACACGCCGCCTCACATTTCCAAAATCTGCACACCACCTCTAGCAAGGAGGAGGATCAACTAATTGAAGTCTTTCTCCAGCACATTCCCAGAAAGATCACTAAGGCTGATAATGTCCACCTCGATAGACCCATTGAAGAAGCAGAAATCCTAAGAGCTATGAATCAATTCCAAGACGACAAAGCCCAAGGTCCAGACGGCTTCACACTACATTTTTATAAAAAATGTTGGCATATCATCAAAAAAGACTTCATAAGAATGGTGTGTTTCGTGCACAAGGCTAAAAAGCTGGGAGGAGAAACTAACTCTTCTTTCCTAGCTCTCCTCCCAAAGGATCCGGGAGCCTCCTCTCTAAACCTCTTTTGGCCCATCTCCCTGTGTAATATTTCCTACAAAATCCTCTCCAGAATTATTGCAAACAGACTAAACCCCCTTCTCAGCTCGCTAATCCTGCCAAATTAAGGAGGCTTTGTAGCGGGTCGCCAGATTTGGGATAACTTCATCCTGGTCCAAGAGGCAATCAATGCCAGTAGCTCCCAAGGGGACTCATGAATGGCTATAAAACTGGACATGGCCAATGCCTTTTACAGAGTGGAACATAATTTCCTTTTCAAGGTTATGAGAAAAATTGGCTTCAGTCAAAGCTTCATGGACTGGATATGCTCATGTATTGCCTCTCCCTAGATAACGCCCCTCCTTAATGGAAGACTAGGTCCTTTCTTCAAGGCATGTAGGGGTCTAAGGTAGGGCTTCCCCCTTGTTATTTGTGATCATGGAAGAATCTCTAAACAAAAATCTTGAATGTGAAAGCACGATTGGCAATATCCCAGGACTAAAAATCGCTCAAGGAGTCAAAAGAATGAACCACTCTCAATTTGCAGATGACACAATCCTCCTGAGTGGAGCCTAAAAAACTATGGTCAGAAGAATCCTCCAAGTCCTGGATACCTTCCTTCTAGTTTCAGGAGGACTCCTGAACAAAGAAAAATGCCAAATTTATACCTGGAATGTCTCGGTAATCATCAGAGTGGGAATTGCTCAAATCATGGGTTTCGCCATTACCCAAGACTGGAAATCCTTCAAATACCTGGGCCTCCCCCTCTGCATCAAAGCACTCCCTGGTGAGTTTTTGCACCATTTCATCCAAAAGGTTAAGGAAAAGATGGAAACATGGGGATCAAGGTGGCTCAATCCAGCAGGAAGGGTAGTGCTGATCAAATCTGTTCTCTCGGCCCTCCTATTGTATCAATTCTCTACACTCCTAGCCCCAAAGGGAATCTTAAAAGAGATGGCCCAACTCATTCTTAAATTCCTTTGGCAAGGGGGGAAAGCCAACCACAAAAAAATCCACTTGGTCAACTGGGAAACAATCACCCTACCCAAGAAAAGGGGTGGTCTTGGAATTAGGGACCCCAAAATCACCAATTCAGCAATGGGAGCTAAACTCCTCTGGAGGTTAGTTACATGAGATAATGACTGGTGGAAGGTGACCCTCATCAAAAAGTACAGACTTGGTAAAAGAAAAAGGTGTATGGACAATCCACAAGCCCTACAAACAGGTTCTCAAATCTAGAAATTAATAAAGGTCGTTGCCCTGTTCTTCAAAGAACACCTTTTCTGGATCCCTGGCAATGGGAAAACAATTAGAATTTGGCAGGACAAAATCTTTGGGGTGTATTTCAACCCTCGTGATGAAGGTCTCATAGAGCTAAAACGATGGATGATAGGCTCAATCAAGCGCACCATGTATGACATCTCAACCTGGAACGACAATGGCAGCTAGAGGGACTAGAATTTGGGGTGTGTTCCTCAACACCTGACAACTCAGGCTCACCACCTGATCTCTCTTCTGAAAGGGGCAACCCCCATCCTCAACATCTCTCCAGATAGCAGGGGTTGGGGGGACAAAGGGTACTCAGTTAAATAAGGTTACAATAAGATCCTCGATTCCACGAGAGAACAACAAAACTTAGCAAAATGGAATAATGTATTGAACAAGGACTCCCTCCCCAAAATCAACTTCTTCATCTGGACCCTAGTGCCTGAGAAAATCTTAACAGGGGAAAGTCTCACGAAAATAGGCTTCCATGGTCCCTTCAACTGTCCTCTTTGCCAAAATAGTCAAGAAAACATTTTCCATTTATTTTGGAACTACCCTTTTGTGAAAATGATCTGGAACTCAGCCTTCGGGGATCTTGCTAGAAATATAAGATGGCCCTCTTCTCCCCACCCCAGCCTAGGAAATTGGGACAAATACTATCGGGGATCCTTCAAGGACAAGCCAGTACTAAAATGAATTTGGAGGGCGATGCCAAAGTTTATCTGCTGGCAGATTTGGTAACGAGAATTTTTTTTTTCCATGGGACAGTTTCCCCTCCTCAAACAGTCGTTGCTAAAGCGAAATTGTTGCTCTTAGAATCCATGAATTCAAAATCTCTAAAAATAGAGGACCCAACCAAATGGACCGCTCAGGAAAAAGACTTGATGGCAAGCTTCAATCTTAGGATCTCTAAGCACACCAAAACAACAAACAAATCAAGCTGGCAACTTCACAATATTCTCAACATAGAACCTTGGATCCAAAAGAAAAAAGCCCATACCCTCTATTTTGATGGATCTTCAAAGGGAAACCCAGGGGAGGTAGGCATCGGGGGGGGGGGTGGGGTGCTCTTCGAACCCAGAGGGAAAAAAGTCTTAAGCTACCACTAGAATCTGGGGACGAAAAATAACAACAAAGTCGAGGCCTACGCACTGCTAAAAGGAGTACAACTCTCCCAGTCTAATGAAATCTGAGAGCTTGTAGTCCTAGGGGACTCCAAAACCATAATAAGAATGATGATACAGGGAACAAACCCCAGAGACCCAAGATTAAATCAAATCATGGAGAGAATTAGGATGGTCTCCCGAGACATTAAAACTACCTTCTACCACATATTAAGGGGAAATAACACTGAAGCTGACAAAATGGACAATGCAACAATAGGGGCAAAGCCAGGCGCCTTAAGTATAGATAGGGTCTTAACCCTAACACCCCTCTACTAATGATCATTTTTTATTGGGAGAATACCGATGCAATAAGGCACCACTCCATGGTTCCAAACAAAAATCACGGACACATGCGCGATAAGGGATTTAGCTCCCCCCAAAGGGACAAGAGGGCTGGGGGCTTATCCGTGAAGTCAAGAATGGGCCCTTCGGGTGAATGGGTGAGAAGCTCCAGTAATGCAAGGGGGACACTGGCAGACATCCACCTGGAGCAGGGTGTACCCAGGTTAACCAGGTGGCATACATCACGAGTTCCCTCTGCCCAAGATAAATCGATGGCTAACGACCCTAACACCATCATTACGAAGGGTGGTAATTCTCTAGTTCGCATGGGAAAACCTGTCATCCAACCTAAAAGGTTCGTTGTAGTGGTACAAAACTCTCATCTTCCACAACGTAGCATCTCCCTTGATTTCAGCCACACCTCCACTCTCGTGTCCATGGCTTGAGATGGAACAGTTCGCAGGGAGCCTCCCACGAACTCGCAGGTAAGTACTCTCTACCTTTTATTAGAAACCATGCTGTCGTCCTTGCTCGGTTTATGGCTCTTGTGGGAACTCCCATCTGCTGGCTCATCCTCCCCGGACCAACTGCTATTTATCCTCTCTCTCTCCCATCACCCTCGCGGTATGTTTGTCGCCTGCTAAAAAGAGCGCATTGGATTACTCAGTATTCTCGCTATGAGCTCTACTTCTCAGCTCACGAGACTCTCCTTCCACCCCACCTTAGAGCCCTATTTAGCCAAGAGATTCTCCATGGCCTCGTGAAGTCCTCTTTTATCCAGCCTCAGAATTTCCAGACTTCCTTAAATTCTTCGAAGACCTTTGACCTCTCAGTTTACCCCACGCCTCGACGACCTCCCTCGACCCTGCAAGTTTTCCTTTCGCCTTCCTCCCTGCAGGCTACCACCTCCCTTTCCCATTTGCAGCTTTCCCTTTTCTCCATGCATAATCTTCAAGAAAAGGTCAGGCCCGATCAATCCTCAGCAAACGGTGCAATGCAACAAGAAAACACAGCTCAGAAGGACTCAGAAAGCTGACCAGAGGACGATTGGGAAGTGGATTGTGGCAGATGCAGCAGTCTCAGAGTTCAAATGGGCGCAATGAGCGCCAACTGGGAATTCGAGCTGGAAACCTTATCCCAACATAGATTCCTGATTGGTAAACTCCAAGACGAGAGAGACGCCCAGCGTAGTCAGATTAAAGTCAACCACTTGAAGATCGAGATGTTGCAGCAAAGACTAGACCAACTCGACGTTTCAAAAGCTCCTCCAAGCAATCCGGGTGACCAATAGGGACATTCAAGGAATGTTTACTCGAATTCGGTCAATCAAGTCCCTGACCTGAACGACCCTCTTCCAGAAATCAGGTCAAACATGTAGCATATAAAAGCTAAAAAGGGTAACTAAGACTGAAATTCTTGTATGTTTTGTTGAATAATATATATCAGTGGTACCTTTTGTCGGAGCTACCCACGAAATTCAACATATAAAACTTTTGAAAATCAAGGGGGGCGCTCTAAACTCCACGTCAATCCCCACTTTTGTAAAAACATCTCCTTAAGAGGGAAATCTAGACGGTCTGTATAGACCTTTTTGATGTAAAACTAGTGGATTCATCCACACACATAATACAATTTGCCAGTTATATATATATATATATATATATATATATATATATATATATATATATATATATATATAATGAAATAAAGTAAAGTAACGGTTGTGAAATGCCAAGGAATTAACGATTAAATTATTCAATTAGGAAAATGATATGAAAAGGAAGAAGATAAAAATTATGGAGAGAAATTTTTGTCAAAGTCAAGGTTATTAAAAAGAGAGATAAATTAAACAAACTTAAAGTAATTAAAGAGAGAGAGATAGACTAGTTTAATAAACGGATATAAAGTTGCGGGGTGTAATAGGTTAGGAGAGTGAAGGAAATAGAGGTGATAAGAATGAGAGGAGCGAAAGAATTAAAGATTAGGTTAAGGGCATGATTAAAGGATACATGTGACAAAGTAAAGAGAAGCGGTGGGAAACGAATTCAGAAGAAGGAGGAAAGAGGAGCAGGTAGGAACTGGTAAGAGATTGGTTAGCCAAGAAGGAGGGAGGGGGTCTCAAATCTAGATGTCTAATGGTTAAGGTGATAAATAGCAGGTTTCCATGAATGGCTAAGCTTATAATCATGTTTGTGGTTAAAGTTGTTAGGGTGTTTTTTGATTTCAAGGGCTTCTCGAATGTAATGTACTAGATCTATTATAATAGCCGAAACAAAAATATTGCAGAGAATAACAACGGAACAACACAATATATGAAATCACAACACCAAAATAATACCTTTATTGATAGGAAACAATGTTCACTTGCCTCTTCGAGGGGGAAACCTACAACAAAGAAACACTATATTACAATAATTCTCAAGACAAAGACTTCACATTCCCTCGACTCCTATTTATACTAAATATATATACCAAAAGAATAATCTAGAGGAATATCTTCTAGAAGCAGAAGCTTCTATTAGGTATTCTTACATTTAACTTATTCTTCCTTATTACTAGGCCTTATTAATATTGGCATTTATTACATGGAAAATATATCATTCTACCTACGTGAGGGGTTAGGGAGGTTAGGTCCCTAACATGCCCTCCCCCTTAAAAAACAACCTTGTCCTCAAGGCTCTAGATGAGGAAATTGTTGTAGAATGGTAGTTGGATCCCAGGTGGCATCTGCTGAAGTTGTATCTTTCCAATGTACTAACACTTCCTTGATGATGCGCTGACGGAGACGACGCTCACACTGGTCCAAGACTGCTTGTGGTTGCAACCAGATTGATCCTTCTTCATCCAACTCAGGAAGAATGGTTTGAGTTTTACACTTAGTTCAAATCACCTTCTTTAAGTATGAGACACGAAAAACATGATGGAGCTTAGAATGATTGGGAAAAACTAACTAATAGGCCACCTATCCCACATGCTTAATAATTGTATAAGAACCATCAAATTTGGGTACCAGTTTCTGACAATGGTCAGCCTTGAGTGAAGTCTGGTTATAAGGTTGCAGTCGAAGAAACACCTGGTCCCCTTCATCAAATTGACGTTCTAGGTGACCTTGATATGCTTGTTGCTTCATGCGATTTTGAGCCATGACCAAATTCTATTTGAGGGTATGGAGAATAACCTCTCGAACTATAAGAATTTGGTCAACTACCTGGACCTTTGAGACATCGAGCATGTATGAGAGAACTGAAGGTGAATTTTGTCCATATACTGCTTCAAAAGGAGTCATGCGAGTAGTTGTATAATAAGAAGTGTTGTACCACCATTCAACTAGGGGTAACCATTGAGCCCACTGATTTTGCCTCTCATATGAAAAACACCTCAAATATGTTTCCAAACACTTGTTGACAACTTCAATTTGACCATTAGTCTAGGGATGATTGGTTTTGCTAATATGCAGTTGGGTGCCCTGTAGCTTGAACAATTCTTGCCAAAAATTGCTGGTGAAAGTGAGATCTCGTTCAGAGACAATGGAATGAGGCATGCCATGAAGCTTGAAGATACTATCCATGAAAAGTTGAGCCACTATGGATGTAGTGATGGGTGTTGAAGAGAAGAAAAATGAGCATATTTGGAAAGACGATCAAGGACCACCATGATGATGGATTTATTTCCCGATTTAGGTAGGTCAACAATGAAATCCATAGAAATATCCCTCCAAATAGTGGGTGGAATAGGAGGCAATTGTAGTGTGCCTGGGGCTTTGAATGTTTCTCCCTTGTTGTGTTGACATACATCACATTCCGCCACAAAGGTGCGGATGTACTGCTTCATACCATCTCAGAAAAAAGAAAGTTTGACCCTGTCATAGGTTTTGGTAAGCCCATAATGCCCAGTTGTGGGTGTAGCATGAAGCTTAGAAAACAATGTGGATTTAAGTTGTGACTGTTTGCTTAAATACAGATGGCATTTGTAGAGAATCTCTTCTTTGTGCCAAGTGTACTTTGGAGAAATGAGAGAATTGTCTTGTAATTGTTGGATCAAACATGACATTTAGGGATCTTGCAGCCATTCCTGGTGAATAGCTTGGAGCCAATCTAGTACAATGAAGGATAGAGAAAAGAGGGACCCTTCATCTTCATATTTCCTTGAAATAGTGTTTGCAACCACATTGTCTTTTCCTTTCTTGTAAATGATCTCATAATCATATCCAAATAGCTTGGTCACCCATTTTTGTTTCTCTAGGGATGAAAGTCATTGCTCCAGAAAATACTTGAGGCCCTGATGATTTGTCTTAATTTGGAAGCATTTCCCCAATAGATAAGGGCGTCAGAGATCCACAACATGCAAAATGGCCATCATTTCCTTTTCATATATTGATTGGCCCAAATGGTGCTCCAAAATGTTTTTGCTAGTGAAGGCCAAAGGTCAACCATCTTTCATAAGGACGACGCCATTTCCTTTCCCTGAAGAATCACATTCCAGGACAAAGGTCTTTCTGAAGTCAGGAAGGGCTAGGACACGAGTAGTGCACATAGTCTCTTTTAAGGCTTGGAAGGAGTGATCAGCTGTTGAATTCCAAATGAAAGCATTATTTTTAAGGAGAGGAGTGAGAGGGCAACAATTTTTCCATAATTATTAACAAACTTGCAATAATAGCCTGTTAAACTGAGAAACCCACGCAAGCTCTTGAAATTTTTGGGATGAGGCCAATCCTTCATAGCTTCAATTTTCTTAGGATTCACCCTGACACCATCCTTGCCAACAATATGACTCAAGTACTCCATTTCCAATGCTCCAAAATCACATTTAGATTGTTTGAGGAAAAGTTGGTGTTGAGAGAGTAGATGAAGAACTTGATCCACATGGGCAAGATGGGTTTTCCATGTTTTACTATAGATGAGAATATCATCAAAGAAAACTAAGACAAAATGACAGAGAAAAGGATGGAAGACATGATTCATGAGGCTCTGGAAAGTGGAGGGAGCATTACACAAGACAAAGGGCATGACCAAGAACTCATAGTGGCCCTCATGAGTTCAAAAAGAAGTCTTAGGAATGTCTTCCTCTTTCATACGTATCCGGTGGTAGCTAGAACGAAGATCAAGTTTAGTAAAGAATTAGGCACTGCTTAATTCATCCAAGAGATAATTAATGACAATGATGAGAAATTTGTATTTGATGGTGAGTTTGTTGAGGGCACGAAATTTAGGAAACATTCGCCAAGAGCCTTCTTTCTTAAGTACCATGACCATAGGAGAAGAGTAGGGGCTAGTGCTAGGATGGATAACACCCGTGGTGAGCAATTCTTGAACAATTTTCTCAATTTCATTTTTTTTGCAAAGGGATGACGATAAGGGTGAACATTGGGAGGAAGGTTGTCGGGTACTAGGGGAGTGGAATGATCATGAACACCACAGAAAGGGGGAAGTCCCTGGGGAGTGGAAAAAATATCTAGATGTTTGGAGATGATGACTTGGAGGTCAGGATGCACAGAGGGTGTCTCAGTGGCATGAATGGAATGGAGTTTTTCAATAATGCCAGAATGACCTTTCTTGAGGAGCTTTTTCATGCGATGGGAACTAATGATTTTAGGGGAGCTATCGGTGATGCCTTGGAACTTATACTGTTGGCCCTCTTAGATGAATTGCATGGTTAATTCCTTAAAATCCATGAGGATGGGACCAAGAGTACGTAACCATTATGCACCAAGCACAATGTTGCAACCACCAATGTCGATAGAAAACATATGATATTTCATGTGGTACTGACCAATTTGGAGACACACATTTTCACAACGCCCCCCACATTTCATGGAACCTCCATTGGCAATCATGATTTGAATGTCATTGACTGCACAGATATAACAATTAGTTTCTTGGGCGATGCAATGATGAATAAAATTATGGGTATTGCCACCGTCAATGAGGATGATGACCTTCTAATGCTTAATGTAACCAATTGGCTTGAGGGTTTGGGGAGCAGAGAATATAGTGAGAGAATTCGGTGAAATGACTAGTTCAACTTCTAGGGGGTTCGAGGGAGGAGTAATATCAGTTGGTTCTAGTTACTCGACCACAGGGGGGGCTTCGACCGCTTCTTCCGAAACATCCTCAGAGATAGCCATAAAACAATTTTGTTCCTTACACTTGTGCTCCAAAAAATATTTGTCATCATAATTATAACAAAGACCCTTGAGTGGCGTTCAAACATTTCTTCCTGGGTCAATTTCTGGATCTTCAGTGGAGTGGAAGGAGGGGTTGGAGTCGTGGTTTTATGGAAGGGAAGAAAGGATGGTTTTCTGGTTTGAGAAGAGACAAAATGTTGTTCTTCCTTAGATATTTTAGTATCTTCCACTCAACTCTGAGGGAGATCCATGAGGACATGGGCACAAATCTCATCCTTGAGGCCACTGATAAAGTATTCCTAGAAAAAAATATTAGACATGCCCTCCATGTAGAAATCCAAGTGCTCAAAAGAAGCTATAAAGTCTTCTACTATGCTAGATTGTTTCAACTTGGTCAAATGGACTAAATAATGTGTGTCAGTGTCAAAGCATTCATAAAGCTCTGCAAAAAATTGTGTCCAAACCACATACCCTCAATGGGAATTTTTTCTCCATTGCCAACGTTTCAAATCTAATTGGAGAAAACCATACATGAGTTTGGCCAACTCACCAGTAATGTTGTACAAAGAGAAATAATATTCCATTTGAGTGACCTAGACTGTGGGATCCGAGCCATCAAATTTTTTCACCTCCACGCGAGGGGGATGTAGGTCCCGCTGAAAGTGGTTGGTGTTCGACAACACAGGTATTCCAAAAGAGGACGAACACCTTCAGTAACCACTCACATAACCAGATCAAAGATCAAGACACCGATGTTTTCACGTGGTAAAACCCCTACGGGGAAACATCCACGGCCCCAGCCAACGCGACCACTTGGAGCAGTTTATTAATGCAAAGAAAAATATTACAGAGAGATTTTACAAGAGAGTTTCTCACAATCGATCATCGGCAAATGACCCTCCATGATCTTTAAATAGAGATCATGGACCAATTGGGTGTTAAGCCACGGATCAATGGCCGTTAAGATCGAGGAGAGTATGAACCGTCGGATCACTCTATGCTGGGAACATATCGTGACCGTAAATTTGCCTAACTACAAATGCATACTAATGAATACTAAAGAAACACACTTTTACCTAACGACATATTAGACCAAGTAGATCTTAACTAACTCTTAAGTGTCTAAATATCCTAACAGTTGGAAGGAAAAGAGGTGGACTGGGAGGATTCAATACCTTCAGGGTTATAAGGTGTGGAAGAAGAGAAGGGATATGGGGTGGGATTAAACAAGGTGTTTAAATTGTTCACTGCATCCTAGCATTTCTGACACATGGAGGTCAATTGAGTGATGGATGTGGGAAGTGATTTGAGCGGAGAAAGTCGAGAGTTGAGGTTAACAATACTGGAAGTAATGGAAGAAATATCAATCTAGGTTTGGTCATTAGCTTTGTCCAAGGAAGTGATACGTTGTTCCCAATCTTGGTTGCGAGAGTGGGCCATGGGGATGGGACAGGGGGGAAATGGGACTGCACAGAAAGGGGTTACTGGTGAATGGTACCGGGTAAAATGATGAAGGTGGGTAACACATTTGTGAGAATAGAGGTGGAAAAATGGGTAGAACAATTTTTCGCCTGAAGTTTTCATTTTTTTGGCTAAAAACGTACATCTTTCGACCGAAAAGGTACATATTTCAACCGAAATCTTAAATTTCAAATTGAATGGCGCACAAACGACATCCTTGGCTTTCGTGCAATAAAAAATGGTAGCCAATTTTTTTCTCCGGCAGCAGGGAGTTCGACCAAAAGTTTTTTCGGCCGAAAAACTAATTTATATATAGTCGACCTTTCGAACCCTTGTTACTTTACAGATAGTGGAAGTGAACTCTGGTGGCTTGGTGCTATTGGTGAACGATGGTGTTGCTGGCAGTTGGTGTTGGCTGCTGGCTGTGGTGTTGTTGGTTGTTGGCGTTGGCGTTGGCTGTTGTCTATTGCTGAGTGACGGTTGGTGAATAGTGGTGTCATTGGCAGTTGGTTATTGGTTGTTTCTGAGTGGCAGTTGGTGAACAGTGGTTTCATTTCCAGGTAAACATGATGTATTGATTTATTTTATTTTATTTTTGGTAAATTTTAATTTTTTTATATTTTTTTAATTATGTAGGACTGTGCACAGAGTCCATATGGAATATATCAATTCGCACAGAGTTCCATATGGCACTTTGTGTGAATGGGCAGAGTCCATATGGACACTACGCATAGTCCATGGCACTTTATGTGAATGGACAGAGTCCATGGACTCTGTCCATTCAGACAGAGTGCCATATGGACTCTGTACAAATGGAGTGCACATATATAATTCAAATATAATGAAATTTTTTATAATTCAAATATGTACATGTTTACTTTACATGTGTTGGTTGTGAATGCTGGTGGTTGGTGTTATTCGGGACTGCTGGTGGTTGGTGCTATTGGTGAACGTTGGCGGTTGGTGAACGTTGGTGCTGTTGGAAAATTCGGGCGTAGGCGTCAGGGCCAGGTAAGTTTTGTTTATGTTTGTAACCTAGGTTTTTTTATTTTATTTTATTTATTTATAGATTTTTATGTTGGTTTGACTCTGCACAGAGTCCATAAGGACTCTTCCCATTGCAAATGGGCAGAGTCCTTTGTAACTTAGTTTTTTTATTAAGTTATAGTTTTTTATTTTGGTTTGACTCTACACAGAGTCCATAAGGACTCTGTCCATTCACACAGAGTCCATATGGCACTTTGTGAAAATGGGCAGAGTCCACGTGGACTCTACCCATTCACACAGAGTGCCCAATGTTGTACGATACCTTCCATCCCTAAAATTTTTATTTTTAGTTTCAATTTATATATTGAACTTTTTGTAATTATCAAACATGTACATTTAGACTCTTAGTTAAGTAGTTAGTATTTTATTAGCTAATGTAATTAATTTTTTTAAATTTATCTAAAGTTAGTGTCAAATATTCTTGTTAATTTGCTAATTATGTTGTGTATATGTTGTGTTTGAGTTATGGATGGCCTATTTTTTTAGTATAACAATAGCTAAATCACTAGATTTATTTGTAAAATGTAAATTTGGAATGAACTACTTAGTGTTTTATTTTTTTTTGACCTTCACTTCAAGTATATAAATAGAATATAGAGATTAAAGTTGTTCATCTGGTGATGCATAACATAATGTCTACACACATACTTTACTAACAACAATTTTAATTTTGTTCAGAAATAATCGGAAGAACCACAATATTATCTATTGCTTGTCGACGTTTCGGATCCACAATAGGATCCATCTTGAGGACATAAAATCCTGAGGAAGAATACAAGAGAGGAACCCTAATACTGTGGTTCTTCCGATTATTTCTGAACAAAACTCCCACCACAGAAACCTAAAATATCAATTTTTTTTTTTTTAATTGTAACTAAGAGATTTAATATCAATAAAAAAGACTACATGAAAGCTATAGAGCACATACATCAAGGTCTGTTTCAAAAGTGACATATGATAACTAAATAATAGACTATGTACTAGCATATAACAAAGCCTAATTATATCCAAAAGGAAAAATTTCCCAACACTTTTGAGTGGTATAGATTTTACAAGATAAACCTAGTATAATAGAAACTTAGCAAAGTGTATATCGACTATCCGCTTCTTCCATTGTTGGTTTGACTGGGTCCAAATCTGGTTTTGTTATTTCCATGTTGTCTACAAGTTGATGCACAATCTCATCTTCCTATGATCCCCAATAATTAAATAGTTTACAAACTACGCCTAATTTAATGCCTCGAATTCGTCTCCCTTGCTCATATTGATAACCAAATTCCAAAGCATATTACATTCAACCTCTACAATGACTATTTGCTTCTTACATTGGACACAAGTGGTCATAATTGTTACAACTTGAGTGACTCTCTATTGTTCATTTTCATGAATTTTGGTTGGAGTTGAAAATATTGATTTTTGGTTTCCCTGAATGGACTCTTCATGATTTCATAGCACCCTTATAATCTCCTTCAACTCCCTATAATGCATAATAAGTCAATGAAAATTAGGGTCTTCTTACCACTTGAAATTAATCTAATCATTAAGCTACACAAATACGTTGCAAATCCCTTTGTTCCAATGAAGAGATCAAATAGTACACCAATACTCCAAGCCAAAGGGTCTTGGACAAATTCATAGAGTGGAAAGAGGGAAATACTCTACCCAAAAAGAGAAAAAATAAATCAAAATAACCTTGAGTGTACTTATAAAACAATACCTTTGAAATGTTGGGACTTTCACTATTTCTACCAGAAAATGCATGGATGAGCTTTAACCTAGGATTTTAATCTTATCCGACAACTTTATAAATTGAAACATTGTCTTGAAATGGAATTCATGGTTGCTACAATCATTGTTGCCTTAGTTTTGTTTCAACTCTTTGTCCATATTCATATTTATATACATGGACATATTACGAACATCGAATCAGACCAAACCAAGTGTTAACATCAGTGCAAATGATATTGTTCTATGCGATATTGGAGGACGATTATTGACTCTACGCAGAGTCCATAACATGGACTCTACACAAACTCCATCTAGATTTTGTGCAGAGTTCATATGGACGCCATGCCATTCGCACAAAGTGCCACTTGGTCTGTGTCCAATTGAAAACACTCTTGGAACTAGATTAGAAAACACTCTTGGAACTATTTCTTTAAAAATTCATTAAACATAATAAAAAAAAATATAAAAAAATATTCAATTGGATGAGACTAAAAAAACTTTGAGAAACTTTTGTCACCCATAAGAAACTTGGAAAATCCTAAAGACATCAAAATCTTTTCAAGTTATTATCTTATATGATAAATCTTGAAGTGCATGCCTTTGTGGTTCTAGAAGCTTCTCTTTACTCCTTCCTAAACTAGTGGATTCTCTTATATGTCCATGCAAATTCCAAGAGGTTTTGAATTACTAAAAGTATGTACAAAATATTCCCAGAGCATTAGAACAAACCATCCTATGTTATTCCTTGTCATGATCAATTTGTCTTGTGTAAACATTGTTTCACTATACTTAGACCTGCCTACCTTGGTTGTCATGGAACACTATTAAAATTTCGTCTTCTCCCCTAATTAGGTTTCTCAGTTGTGATTCCATTTAATCCTTATCAATTCCTTAACTAATTTTTACACACACATACATATATCAATTCAATATTAAAATGGAAATAAACATACATGCACAACAATTTCCCCAAATCACTTTGACAAATATTTAACCACATGCATGCTTTACACAATGATTTTGATCCAATTATACAATTAATCATTCAAACACACAATTCTCAAATTATTAGCTTGTTACATAGAATAAAATATCACTGTATACTTATAAAAGTCTTCTACATGTATATAATTATAATTTCTTCTAGTTATGTCATCTTTTTTATACTCATAATGCTAATTCCATACATTTGACATGGTTTCCTCTTAATTTACATAATAGAGGCTAAATTATGGACTATATAGCATGAGTTGATGGATGACACAACCTTAGAAATCTACCCATAATTCCTAGACAACCCATAATATATATCTTGAACATAATCATTCAACAATTTATGCTCATAAAATTTACTCAAAAAAAATACAAAAATTATTTCTTGTAACTTAAATATTTAAGATAGAAATACTTCTAGTTGTTATAGCACTTAAGGAGATATCTCCATAGGGTCATTTTTCCTCCCAACCATAGGCACCTCCAAAATGGGAATGAAGCAACAAGGGTGAATATGTTAGCTTGAGCACTCCCACATAATCCAAACATGATTTTCAATATAATTGGGATTCCCTCTTTGAAGGATAGAGCTCTAAACAACTCAATCCATAACACTAGCCACGTAAGGAAAACTATTTAATATGCTAGATTAGTATGTTTCTTAAACCTATAAATACATGTTATTTTTATTTTTATTTTTATCTTCATTGAATAACTCCTTAGTGAATCAACATAAGTAAAATCATAGCCCATTTATAAACATTTGTCTTGATCAATCTGTCTTGATCAATTTGTCTTGTGTAAACATTGTTTCACTATACTTAGACCTTCCTACCTTGGTTGTCATGGCACACTATTAAAATTTCATCTTCTCCTCTAATTAGGTTTCTCGATTGTGATTCCATTTAATCCTTAGGAATCCTTTGACTAATTTTTACACACACATACATATATCAATTCAATATTACAATGGAAATAAACATACATGCACAACAATTTCCCCAAATCACTACAACAAATATTTAACAACATGAATGTTTTACATAATGATTTTGATCCAATTACACAATTAATCATTAAAACACACAATTCTCAAATTACTAGCTTGTTACATAGAAGAAAATATCAAAATACTTATAAAAGTATACTACACATATATAATTAGATTTTCTTCTAGTTATGTCATCTTTTTGATCCTCATAATGCTAATTCCATACATTTGGCATGGTTTCCTCTTAATTTACATAATAGAGGCTAAATTATGGACTATATAGCATGAGTTGATGGATGATGCAACCTTAGAAATATACAAATAATTCCTAGACAACC
>ML837225.1:35840-45998 GCA_009831015.1 Picea engelmannii | reverse complement strand
ATATATATATATATATATATATATATATATATATATATATATATATATATATATATATATATATATAAAAAGAAAAAAATAATAATTAAATAAATATGTAAATATAAAGAAATAATGAAATAAATGTGTGAATACGTACCTAAAATAATAAACAAACAGTATTTTACTTTAAGGCAACTCTCGCCAATAAATATTATCAAACAAATTTATTCATAATATAGTCCACTTAAAATAATTTCCATCATAGGAGCATAACATAATTAGAAAGAAAAGTGAATATTATAACATGCGATCTTATATTAGGGTAATTTTGACATAGTGAAATAAGTGAATTTTATGAAATTGTGTTGGGTACATTCTATATGCCCCCTAAAAGGTGAAGACAAATTGAAAATACTTTTCAAGAAGAAAACTTCACGGACTAGGTTATGATGTGATCCCTTTGAGTAATAACTAATATATTAAAAAACACTGTTGTTAATGAGAACTCAATTGTTCATCAAAATTCGAGTCTAAATCAAAATAACAGAGGAATGTAAGAGCAAAAATTGAAGCAAAATCAGGACAAACTAAAGGTTCAAGTAGGATAGGTGTTCCTCTTGATGTTGAGAAGGATGTTCATAAAGCTAAGTTAATTATGTTTCAAGACGAGGCTCGGATTGAGGGAGTAAAGTGATGCTTTAATTTTAAACCATATACATCTCTCGAGAAGGCCTAGATGGTTATGACCTTGCTTAAGGATATAACATTAAACTGGTGGGTTAACGAGGATAACAAAAATGCACCTTTCTCTAATGGAGGTGACTTGGGAATAATTTAGAAAACGTTTCTAGTCTAGATACTTGTTAGACGAATACAAGGATCAACACAAGAGTGCCTTCCATGCGGTAATGCAAAATGAATGACCTACTAGTATATATAAAGAATAATTCATGGATTTGGTGACACATGTGGATTAGATGGTCCTTGATGATGGGAGACATACATAAATATTTATCCTCGGGCTTAATCCTTAGGTAATAACACAAGTTCATATGTGGAAACCTTCCACATTACTAGAGAATATTAAACTATCCCATTAGATGGTAGATTTGGGGTTAGCAGGTGAGTCTTCTAGAAGGAAAAGATACCTTTCCATGACTCTTTAGTGGAAATATCAATAGAGTTGGAGGCAGGTAGTTTGGAGTTAGTTAGAGATACCCATGTTCTTCTTAAGTTTCTTGTGTATCATAGATGATTTCCTTAGCTAGTTAGGAAAACCAAAATCAAACAAGAGGGGCCTTGGTAGAGCTCAAGGCCTAAGGGGTCGAGGACATCTTCCTAGTGCCAAGCATAGCTAGTTAGAGGGGTCATGGTAGATTGGGTGTTGGACTTGCAGAGGACTGCACCTCTAGAGAAATTGCCTAGAAGGCTAAGAGAACCTAGACAACATGATGGAAAAGCTAAAGTTAACCAATCTTAGAGAAACCACCACATTCATACCACAATGAACCATCATCAGGTTGAGGATTAGGCCACTATTATGGAATCATATGGTATGATCAATAATGTTTTATTTTATGTTTTGTTTGATATTGGTGCCAATGATAATTTTATTTCTCCCTCAAGTTTAAGCAGATGTGGGGTGGCATCCCGTAAGTGTGATGACTTTAATTATGTTGAAATGACATCTGGGTTAAAACAATTAGTGGGTCGTATTGTGGAAAATTGCACGGTGGACCTTGGAGCTTGTGTGACTTATTGAACCTCTATAAAACACCCTTATGTACCTATGATTTGATAGTAGGGATGGACTAGTTAGAAACCCATAAATATCTCTTTGACTGCTTCCACAAAAGGATTCAATGTGTAAATTATGAAGCAGAACCAATAGTGATTCAAGGAATCTAACATCGAGTTTCTCTTCATTTATTTATGAAATGAATGAAATGTTTACAAAAGGGATGTAAGATATATGTAGTTGAAGATATTAGCAAAAATAATAATCCTACCCTTGGACCCCACCCTTTATTGGTATAATTTGAGGATGTTCCTCCTTCAGAATTACCTAGGCTACCTCTTGTTAGAAAGATTGTTTTTTCTATTACCCTTGAACCTGGAGTAGAACCTATATCCAAGACCCCTTATTGATTAACGATACAAGAAATTAATGAACTTGGAGCTCAACTTAGGGAGTTGTTGGATCTTATAATGATTCAATCAAGTGCGTCTCCTTGGGGTGCACGAGTCATTTTTGTCAAGAAAAAGGAAAACACTCTTAAGCCTTGCATTGATTATAGATACTAGAACATAACTACAATAAATAATATGTATCCAATTCCTTCAATTGATGACCTATTTGATCAACTTAAGGGAACTTCCATGTTCTATAAAATTGATTTGTGTTTTGGGCATCACCAACTCATAATTAAAGAGGAAGATGTTCATAAAATTGTTTTCCGTACTTGATTTGGGAATTACGAGCAAGAAAAATTTTAGGGGCTAAATTTCACTCATGGGCCAATTTTCCATGTTTTTTCCTAGAAAAAGATTAGCCAATTTCCATTTTTTCTAAAATGATTCACCCAAATTATATAGGATAAAAGTATTTTACTCTAAAAATTGCCAAAATTTTCTAGAAACTATATAAGATACTTCAAAATTTGAGTAATTTTATCAAAAACATTGCCAAATATTTCATGGTTGGCATTTTAAGAATTAGTAGAATTTTCCAAGGTTTATAAACTTTAAAATAAGTATGGATCCTTACAATTTTCCCTGATAATGAGTTCATGGTAGTACCTTTTGGGTTAACCAATACCCTTGCAACTTTTATGAATTTAATGAACAACATATTTCGCAAATATACGGACCTCTTTGTGCAGGATTTTCTTGATGATATCCTCATCTATTCTCAGAATGAAAGAGAACAAGGACACTCGATACTTGTTCTTCGGTGTCTTCCTAAGCACAAGCTGTATGGGAAAATTCCCAAATGCACCTTCTTTTAGAACAAAATTCACTACTTAGGGAATGTGATTACTTGGGAATGTATAGTTGTCGATCCCAATAAGATTGAAGCAATAATCAAATGGACAACACCAAAGAATTCCCAGGAGGTGCACAGTTTATGGGGCTAGTAAGACATTATAGGAGATTTATTGAAGGCTTTTAAAAAATCTCCAACCCCATTACCTCCCTCCAATGAAAGAGAAGAAGATTTGATTGGATAGAGGAATGCGAGTCCACATTTATGGAGTTGAGTAAATGCTTAACTTGTGCCCCTGTTCTTAATGTGCTTGATACAGAGAAGGATTTCTTGGTTTTCACAGATGCATCTAAGGTAGGCTTGGTTGCAATAATAATAAAGGAAGGTGTTATAGCCTATGTATCTTAGAAACTTAAGAATCATGAAAGGGACTAACTGACACATGCTTTGAACTAGCCACAATTGTAATGGCACTAATTATATGGAGACACTATTTGATAGGAAGAAGATTTAAATTGAGGATTAATCATAAAAGTCTTTAGAATATCTTTAGTCAAAGAGATCTCAATTATTGTGAACGATGTTGGAGTGAGTTGTTTAATGATTATGATTTTTTGATTTCCTATATAAAAGGAAAAGAAAATAGGGCGACAACTACATCAAGTCAAGACCTAAAATTCAGTCAATGATCTCCTTGAAGGTATATTTAAGAGACCAAGTATTAAGTCACCTTCAGGAAGACCCTTGGTACAAAGAAATCAAGTCCTTTCTAGAAAAAAGATATGCCATGGAAGCAAAGTATGGAGGTTACTTGTAAGACTCAAATGGACTCTTATGACATTTGTAAAGGATGTACAATGATCTAGATTATTTTGAGAATGAAATGAAGGTGGAGATATAACAATGAAATACACATAAATATTGCAATAAACAAAGAGATATAGTAATACATAATTTCTATTAATGAGAGAAATGTACAAAAATTGTAAAAATACAGAGTGAATGAACTCGCTAGAATGATGGAAAATTATCTCTAAGAAGAGATGTGACGAATATGCTCATTTGCAAGAAGATGATGTTTACAATGAGGCTCCAAAGGCCTTTTTAACATAAGGAAAATCCAAAACCCTAACCTCGAAAGATGAAACGCCAAAAGGTTTGAGGGCCCCAATGGGGGTAGTTGATACGTCAACTTCCTGAGGGTGTAATGTTTGCATATGATGTCCATTTGGGGCGCATGATAGCTTGTTGGAAAGGTCTAGCCGAGAAGGAAAAATTTCAATTGGGCCAAAGAGAAATCCTTCCTAAGCCCCATAACTTAAAAAAAAAATGTTGTTTAGGGCCTCAAAACAACCCTGGAAGTTTGGGACCTGAAAAACTGTAGAAAAAACTGCCAAGGTGGAAAACTGTATTTCAAGCCAGTGGAATACATGGGTAGCCACCGATATCCACCTGGATCATTCCTACTCCCTTAGGAACCATTGGTATCCATTGCTTCAAGCTCATGAGGAAGATTTTGCTTAATCTGAACCTTGGTGAGTTGCTTGCCTTGTTGAAGAAGGTGTCTTGTTTAGCTTGTTGAAGGTTGTCATGAACCTATTGTTGGAGGGGTTGGATCCATTCAACTAGTGTAGCTGCATGATCTATCGAGTGTGGGAGGAATATGTTGGTGAAGATGAAACATGAAGAATATGAAGGGATATTTTATGACTTTGCTTGACTGGGCAGTGTGGAGGCACCCCCATAGGTGAAGTAAGAATATCTTTGTGTGATTTTACAATCTTGTCGATTTGCTTCTGCTAGAGAGAAAGGTCTTGGGATGAGGTTGCAGTTTCCTTTTGTTTGCCTTCTGAACGAATCATGAAGAAGATAAACTTTGTCGTATGAGAGAATAATTTGCGACACTATTTTGGTGGGACAATAGTCAGAACTACCTCTGGTACCTTGTAGAGATGACCCCCAGAGTAACAATGACACTATGGGGTAGAGACTCGTAAACAACATGAAGCTTCCACATATATGGTTTTCATAAAATAACATCACAAAATTCCAGTGGGGAAACATCACACAATACCTCATCCTTGAAGGGCTTGATGTCATAGGATAGACGACAATGTTGGATAACACAAAGATCTCGACCCTGGAGAAGCCACGCGATGTTTTATGGATGTGGGTTTGGTGTTTTCATCAATCCCAACTGCTTGAGGACCTTTGCTGATATGAGGTTTTTCTGGCTTCCACTATCAATAATGAAATGTGATGGGGTCCCCTTCACCCACATCTGTGAATGGAAGAGGTGTTTCCCCTCCTCAGAATCCTCTGGTTCTTTTGGTTGGATTGTTGTGGTCACGATGGTAGTAGTGGGTTCTGCATCAATGATCTTTCTCCTTTTATTTATTTTTTTACTCAGGGACTAAGTCGGGGATCGACTCTGTTTCTTTGAGCTTGACCACCAATGACTATTTCGAGCGACATTCATCGGTGTTGTGCCAAGGGATTTTGTTGAAGTAACACCACTTTCTAGTGCCCTTCTTCATCTTCCCATTATCCTTATTTTCTTGTGGCTTGGAATGGTTGTCTTGAGGTTGGTTGTTCTGTGAGTTAGGGCTGCCTTTACCATACTTTGATTGTTGGGTATTTGCAGACCCAAACTCTCACTTGTTCTAGTGCTTAAATTCTTGTTCGATTTTGACAGTGTATCGATAAGAAACTCCTAGTGATGATATGTCTAGAAACTCCATTTCAGTTTGGATGTACCTGTGTAGAGCCTCGCGATATTTTAGAACCACATGTCGCTCAGAGCCTTTGATACCCAACTTAGTGCACAAGGTATGTAAGGTATTTGTGAAATCCAACATTATTTGGCCCCTCTCTTGACACAATGTGGTCCATCTCATGTATTGGTATTCATAGTTTCCAATAGGTTAATACTATTCCTTGMYGAAATCCATAAAAAAATCCCAAGTGAGTTTGGCCTCAAACATTCCARACTCCTYTGTGGAATTTTWATCAYAGTAAGTTTCCCATCAATATTTGACATGGGGGACAACCTTAAGGAGAATGAGGACACWTGAGAATGAGGACCTTTGAAAATTTGTATTATCAKAATCTCATCACACACCCTATGTCACTCACCTTGATGTAGAAAAGATGTATAGCAAATGAGGGAAATTTTCCTTTRGYCAGGTATGAAAAGATATATAATTAAATTTGTTGATGCGTTGAGTGTCAACAAGTCAAGGAAAAACATTKTCATCATGTTTCTTTGATCTATCCCCATAACATCCTTGAAAGCAAGTGGGAAGTTGTTTCCTTGGATTTTATAGTTGGTCTCTCCATGACCCTACAAAGGCATGATTGCATTATGGTGGTTGTGKATTTATTAACTAAGAGTTCTCACTTTATTCATGTTAAGAGTACCTRTGATGTCACAACCATARCTCAGATCTTTCTTAATGAAATTGTACAACTACATAGAATACCTAGAAAACTCATTTAAGATCAAGACTCCCATTTCACTTCTCAATTWTGGACCTACMTTTAGACTTYCCTATGAATATACTTAAATTTCAATACTACTTATCAGTTAACCAAGTTCTAGAKAATATGTTAAGGATGTATGTATTGGATCAACAAAATAAATGGSAAAAATATATTTACTTGGTTAAAATTGCATATACTAATGGCTATAATAGTTCCATACACATGTCTCCATACGAATTTCGATATGGGAGACCCTATCCAATACCTATGAGTTGSGASCTCTTAGAGGATTGAATAGTTCTAGGACCCGAGATGTTGCAAGAKATGGAAGAGCATATGAATCAAATCAAKATTAGACTTAAGGAAACCAAGGATCACCTAAAGAGTTATGCTAATGTAAAGAGARTTGATCAAAGTTATATGAAGATTATGAAGTTTTTATTAAGGTTGGACCATCAAAAAGTTCATTCAAATACAAAAAAGGAATAAATATATCTCCAAGAATGATAGGACCATTCAAGATCACAAAAATAATGGGACTTGTTCCTTWTCACCTTTAGCTACCAACCCATTTGAAAAAGATTCACAATKTATTCATGTTTTAGTGCTTAAGAAGTACATTCTTTATAAGTCTCATATTTTGAGTTATGATAATTTACAACTTTCCAAGGAGGGAACTATCATGGTAGAACCTTATGCCATTTTGTACCAATGMATTCATTATCTTTGGAACTGGCTATTGGATTAGRTCAAGGTCCACTGGTACCAATATAGTCTAGAACCAACCACTTGGGAAGACACAAATYGAATGCATCAAGACTTTCTTCTATTTTTTTGTTTAGATACCACTTTCGGATGAAGTTTTCTGAAGRGGTAATATATGTAATGACCACTGTTTTTGTTTAGATGAGCACTGAAACATGTTGTTTTTCCTAGTATATATGTACTTAGACATGTGTTTTCTTTGTATAACATATGACTATTAGGCCTTTGATATATATATATATATATATATATATATATATATATATATATATATATATATATATATATATATGCACACACATTGGATTCCTATATGTGATACACATATTATTTTTATCATGATGATCATTATCTCATGTTAAATGTGTGAAAGGAACCATAATTCACTTTGATATTATTGACTTGCGATATATAGTGGATATTATTTACATAATGTGGAATAAATGAGTATGCATATCAATAATTCATGCATGACAAGATAATTTAAAAGTGAAATATGATGTTCCAACTTGAATACAACATGTCATGAAAATAAGTGATATTGGAATGAATTCTATGATTGATGTATAAATATTGATGGTTAATAAATACTTACATGTGTGCGCGTGCGCTATGAGCACGAGAGTTTTAATAAAGATTCTAGCTGAGAAAATAGAGAATATGATTACCTTATTGGAGCCCATACCCATGAAGGAATGTTTTCACCACCTTCTAAATATGGGTTGAGGACATAAAATTACCTCCACTAAACCTATATAGCTAACTGAGACTTATGTGTACCACTTGATGCCAAAGAAAAGTATATATAATGGAAGAATGCAATCCTTATTAATGCTAAAGGTCGAATAGAGCTTTAGAGAAATATTATGACTTTAGATTCCACAATTGTCAATGAAATTAGATGATATGCCATCCCATGAGGCATAAATACTAGTCTCAACAGAGGGACCTATGCCATGGTAAGTGAAATCACTCATGCACTGGGAGGGGGGAAATTGGGAGATGTGAGTCAATTGGGATTGCTCGAGCATTTGAACACCAAGAGGTGGAAAACTAGGGTGTAGATGAAGAAATGTTGGAGGAAGGAAGTTGATTTTTTATAAGATTTTCCTTGAATTATTTTATAATCACCTTGCATTAATGTATAATCATAATTGTCATGTTAACAATTGTTATAAGTATATTTATTTATCTATTTATTTATTTAAGTTTCATGATTCAATGTATAATTAATAAGGGAATAAATTGAATGCATAATTAATAAGGAGTAAATTATATAATTAGTAATGGAATTATTAAATAACATACATTAAAAGAACGTAGTAAATTGCGCATGCGCACGTGTGTGCACACACACACAACCCTACCTAGGATTAAAAGTACACATATCACATCTAAGTCAAATGAAATAATATATGAATCTGTTCAACCAAAAAAATATTTTAATTTAATAAGATTAATTAAAGGCATGCCAAGAAATTTAACATGGTAGTCATGCGTCTAATGTTGGTGTTATCACCGAAAAATCGTCCGGAGCATTACAAAAAACGTTTGAAGAAATACATCAATTCCAACAACAATTAGTACACCTACAACATCAAAATCCATCAAAAAAGGCATAAAAATATATACTATGTTCATAAATTAAAGTGCACAAATCCACCAAAGGAAGAGCGCGCACTATGCGTGGGCCAACACAACCCTAATTGCGCACTGTGAGCAGAATGTGCGACTGTCTATGAGCAAACCCACACATTTCTCATGAACGACAGATTTATGAATCTTGTCGGCCTCTCAACCACTTCTAGTTCGACCCCCAACATGATTTGACACTTAGATCTGAGAGAAATCTAGCTTGGAGGTTGGTCAAGGGCTAGGAAGTGCCCTAAAAGGCCCCTTGTTCATATTATGAACCAGTTATATCTTTCCATGAATGGGCACTATAAATATGTGCCATAGGTGTGCTAGAAAAATAATAACTTCAAGGTATTGTTATGCTGCAATAATTCTTCTTGGAGAATCCTCTTTTCTCTTTTAATCATTCAAGCACTATAGCAAGGGCCATTCCAGTCACCTCTTGAGAGGATTATCATTGTAGTTCTTCACCATTATTACTTGTCATTGTATGAAGAGAAGAGCTCTCTATTAGGGAACTCAAGATCCCTCCCAAGGAGGAAGAGGGGATTCATAAGTCCCTGCCTTTCTCTATGGTGCTATCCTATCAATATATTGATCCATTGGTAACTATATGATTGTCATTTTCATGGTTCTAGTTCTTGCAACTTTTCTAACATTTGTTTCCATTCATTTTTATTGTTATTTCCTTGTTTCATGTGTATTTGGTTATCTAATCAACTCACAACTCTCTGTCTTGTTTATATGACTTAACTAGGCAAGTAAGTGTTGTGTTTTTTCTCACCCATGTGACAAAACCAACACAACGGATTGGTGACCATACTGGGGATACAATCAAATTCCTCCCTATTTAAGTCTTGAGAGCACTTCTTTCTAATTGTTTGGATATGTAGGTACCAAAACCAGCCTAATCCAGTCTTCCAAGGTCATAATTTGGAGCTAAGGAAAGATAATTTCATCTTGAAATTTCTTTCTCGACGCGTGATAGGAAGTGTGCGGCTTTCGAAGCACACAGATGCGCACTCTGCGCATAAGAGATTTCACAAACTTGTGCATTCTGCGCACTTGGAGCGACTGACAAAACTAAAACCTACGCACAAGTTCATTTTTTTGCAAATTGTAAGGGTTTTTTGAGTGGTGTGAGGGCCCCTTGCCTTCAGATTTTAAATTCCTGCACTTTGTAAAGCAGTCACACTTCACTTAGATTCATTTCTTACAAGAAAGGTTAGCTAACATAAGCACATAGGGGTAAAAATAATCACAATTCTTCTCTTTTCTTTGTTGCCACATGGATGGCTCATTTGGCA
>ML837225.1:13740-30998 GCA_009831015.1 Picea engelmannii | reverse complement strand
CCTCAATTCTGCCAAACATTAGTCGTTGTACACCACACATCTTTGTCGGAGCCCTCTCAGGTACTCTCTACCGATGCTCACATTACTGACATTCGTCATATTTATTTGTCAATCCCCGAGAAAATGAGATATCATCCATAGTATCTTTACATTTGATTTATGTCAAGCAAGCCACCTCACCCCACACACGATCTCCTTTCTATGTACTCATCCCCTGAGGTCAATAACACTTCTTCATTGACGGTTCCCCCTACCATTTCCCAGGATCCTCTGTATTCGCACATATTCCACTGCGACGAAGATATCTTGGAGGAACCGACTACCCTTGATTTCCCATGGAATGCGATCCATCATTGATCACTTTTCCTCTCACAAGAGGTCTTTCACCCTCCTGCTCAAGCCTCCCTGTACACCATCGAAACCAAGGATTTTATTCCTCCGGGGCATATTGACTGGTTCAAAAACCCTATTCCTGTCCCTGATTCTTTTGAAGAAGGAAACATGGACAACATCTCCCCCATAGTAAAAATTGACATTTCCATTAAACCAAGCACCGTAGAAGAAATCACCATTGGCACTGCATGCTCCCCTGAAGAAATAATTTCTTACAAAGCTATCTTTCAGGAATACCGGAACATTTTTTCCTGGTCATATATGAAGATGCCTGGCCTCGATCCTTCTATAGTCGAACATCGAATCGACACATGGACGGATAGCGCCCCCTTTCTTCAAAAGCAACGCCCCCTCCACCCATCCAAAGTTGAAGCTATTAAAGCTGAAATTGACAAATTACGCGTTGCAGGGTTCATTTACCCCATTTCGTACACTTCTTGGGTCTCCAACCTTGTCCCCGTTAACAAAAAACAGGGAACTATTCACATCTACACAGACTTTCATGACCTCAACCATGGTTGTCCCAAATACAACTTCGCAACTCCTTTCATCAACCAAATAATTGATGATTGCTTCAACCACGAGGCACTGTCCTTTATGGATGGGTTCTCCGGCTACAATCAAATTCAAATCCACCCAACAGATCAGTACAAAACCACTTTTACAACCCCTTAGGGAAACTTTGCTTATCGCGTCATGCCATTTGGGCTAAAAAATGTCAGTGCTACGTTCCAATGGGCCATGACCTACATTTTCCATGATCTTGCTTGCATCATACTCACTTATTTGGATGACCTCACTACCTAATCCAAAAAGCGAACTCAACATTTAGACGACTTATGCATCGTTTTTCAACGATGTCGCCAATATAATATCCACTTGAACCCAGTCAAGTTTGTCTTCTGCGTCACTATCAGGCACCTCCTCGGGTTCATTGTCTCCCAACATGGCATCACTGTGGACCCCCTCAAGGTCCAAGATATCATAGAAATTTCACCAACTAGAACTTTACGCCAACTGCAGAGCCTATAAGGAAAAACCAACTTTTTACGTCGCTTTGTCTCAGATTACGCCATTCGTGCACATGGTTTTATCCACTTATTGTGCCATGATATCCCATTTCGATGGTGTTAGCACCAAGTTTTTACTTTGGTAAAAAACAAAGATAGCTACTGGAAATTCCCGTAGCATCTCTTTTATATTCACCCATTAATGTTATATTTTTATTTCCTTTTCCATTTTATTGCCTTTGCCAAAATGATCTATCTTTCCTTTTATCAAAAGGACGTGTGTGCTTTAAGTGGCCCGAGTCAAAGCTTATCAACTAAGTCTTTCACCTAAAACCAACTCAAAGTCATACTACATATCGAGCTAATCCATATGCCCAAAACCATATTCAACACATAAACCAACATACTCCCAATGCAAGATGCTAGGTGCCAAATGATTGTGCAGGTGTTGAAGAACTAAATATATCCATGATATATATGATAGTGCTCCCAATTTCTTTCCCGTTCCACCATTTTCATGCATGGATGTGCAGAGGGGAGTGTGATACAAATTTCATGGTGCATTGCCAACTCTCCTGGGCGCTGTGAATTCCATGGGTGCTACCTAATCTCCTGTGCACTACCAAATCTCCTGGGCACTACCTAAGCTCCTGGGCGCTGCAAATTCCCTGTGCGCTACCTAAGCTCCTAGGTGTTGTGAATTTCACAGTACACTACCTAAGCTCCTGGGCGCTACCGAAATTGTGGGCCCGTTTGGAGGAGATGCTACACAAGCTTGCTACCCAACGACGCTACCAACAAACACACATATTCAAGGAGTTTGAGTTATCATTCTGGTGAGTGGATGATGATGTGGAGAAGAGAAAGGATTATAGGTAGCAGCATGATGAAAACGTTTAATCACTAGAGGATGCTTGTTAATGGAAATGAGAAGTTTGATGTGTATTTTAAATGCAAATTAATAGACAGTTAGAAATCCCGATAGAAAGGGGCATGAAACAAAAGGGGATTTAAAGAGAAGGCTAACGGGTTCAAATCAGCAGATGCTCCTCTTTGTGTAGGAGTGGTAACAGTAACAAGAGGAGAAGTAGTAAAGATAGGAGTGGGGAAATCTTCTGTAGTCCTGGGTCTACGCCGAGGTACAACTTCAGAGGAGAGGGGAGTGACAAGGATTTCTCCCTCCAATCCCAGACTAGGAGGGGAAAACTCAGCAGGAACACTCCCGAAATTTAGGAAACGGGAAACCTCAGAAAGAGGTCTATTAAGAAACTAAGGAGGAGAAAATGGAGTTCCTACAGAAGGGGATGGCGGATTACCTGGTTCGGTGGTGGAAGTTTCTTCTTCAGGGGCCTTTTCTTTCATGAGAACCACCTCTGGATTAGTTTTAGGTGTAGCTAGGGGCAAATGTGGATGAGACCGCATGTGTCTGCCTCTGAAAGCCACAATTAATACAACAGGTTCACCACAGTGGAGTCGTCACAATGGAGTCGCCAGGTGCACAGTAGAAATATTTAAAGGCTCTGATACCTGATGCACCTTCAGAATCACAGGCTCAATGTCATTCAATCCTGGGGAAAATCTTCAACTTTGTCCCCGGCAACGGCGCCAAAAATGTTAGCGTCAGAAGTCACTCTTGGATTTCTTGCAAGAGCAGAGCCCAATGTCCATCAGTTATGTCACGATTTGTTTAATGGGTTGATCGAATAGGTAAAGACTCAAGAAGATATAGCTTTAACTCAAGAAACTAGGCCTGGTGTGTAGAAAGCAAGGGAGGTCTTGATCCAACTTCCGTCAGTAGATGATTAAAGACTAGTAGATGGAATACTTGTGAGAAGGGTGAGCAAGACTGCCTCGGGTGACAGGCCTTCAGAAGCTTGAGGATGAAAAACTCAGAAGCCAAGATCCTCTTGGTCCAGATCTTCAAGGAGCTGAGGGGTGACTCGACTGAATCCTCCAATTCCAAGTCGTTCAGCGCTAAGAAAATCACAGGAACCGATTAGAAACAATGCAACTGTTACAGTGATACAACCTACATCATCCTATAATAGCTACAACTCGATTAGATCCTCCAATTCCAAGCTATTCTAACACAGTAAACAAAGAGATGGAAAAGAGGTTGACATCCATAAAGTAAGAAGTCTCAAATTCCTTATACATAAACTAGAGCGACCAACGCTTCATCAAAAATTTACAATCGGGAGCCTTGCTCAACCATCGATAGATTACAAAATACAAATATTTAGTTTATATCCTTAGAAAATTCACCTAACAGCGACGTGCTCAGTCATCCAAGGCTTGGTGTCCCTTCAGCCGAATTCGGATAGATATTCTTCATCAGACGCCACCTTAACTGTGTATGGCTTCTGTAAGGGGAGTAGCTGATCCATTAAGAGCTGAGTTAGCATGTGCAGACCCCCTCTGGCTAGCCGAGGACCCGGTATGGTTTCTTTGGAAAAATTGGTACACAGGACCCCCTCGAGTAGACCGCTTGCCAGACTCTCCATCCCTTACACTTAATGAGTGAGGAGAGGTTTCAACCACCCCCTCTCACCTTCATTTACTCCAAGCAAGAAACAGGATTGAGATTGGATCCGATGGCACCTAGAGGTCGCGATGATCCTCTCTGTGACTGAACTCGACGCCTTTGGCCCCCTTTTTCACAGCTCCCTTTATTTCCCAAGTGACCACGGGTCGTGACCCTACGTTTATTCTCAAAAAAATGCTTTCTATGTTCATGAATAGGAAGGGGGTGATCCTTGCTTCTTAAAATCGCGATGAGAGAAATGTCGAGATGACTTAATTTGGCACCACGCGTCCCTCTCAGATCTGACGGTCCTGGATTCACTCGGCGATATTGTGGGCCCGGGTCCTAGGCGCTCCTGGCACTTCACGTTTCAGGGATATGAAGGAGCTGCTCCTTGTGCGTTGGAGTCACGATGGGAGAAAAGGCGAGGGGCCTCATCGCACACCATGTGTCCCCTTTGGATGGACGGCTGAGACTGTTTTGTTATACTGCTGGCCCGACTCTTGACGCTTTCGGTGCTTCGGGGTTCGGGGTTTCAAGATATAGAATGACATAGAACCCTCACCCTTTGAAATCCCGAATGCCGAAAAACCAACGTGACTAGATCTCACGCCACGTGCTCCTTGGAGGGACAACTGCTATCCATCGCGCTAATCTTAGTGCAGCTCCGCTAGCCACGATTTCCTGCCAACCGTTGATCTGCTCCTATGGACGGATCCTGACCGTCGACAATATAATCTTGCCCGCTTACTTGCTTGGAAGCCGAAAACGAGATTTTTCCATGCTGCACTCGGGTGCTTATCGCGCCACTTGCAAACCTGAATGCTCTTGTGCCTAGGACAAGAATTGTTACTAACAGGTTCAGAGACAAAGGAACATTATCATAATGGATGATAATTACACAGGAAATGACTCGAACAATGCTAATGGATTCAAAATTGACAAATATTTTTTGGACACATGCAACGCATACAACAGTTCACATTCAAAATAGAGTAATGCTCATAAACAACAATGACAAAACTTCCTACGAGCTATGGAAAGGAAGACCAACAAATGTGAAGCACTTCAGAGTATTTGGAAGCAAATGCTACATCAAAAGAGAAGATGGTAGAATGGAAAAGTTTGACTCTCGTGTGGACAAATAAGTACTTGTTGGTTACTCAAGTACAAGGAAAGAATAAAAATGTTACGATCTGAGGTTGAACAAAGTTGTGGAAAGCATCAATGTAACAATTGATGAAATAGGTGGACAAGAATTAAAGGAAGAACAAAATGAATCAATGGAACAACTTTACGAAGAAGAAGCATAAGATGAAGAAGAAGTCTACATCGAACAACCAAAAGGATTTCAGTTGTCAGAGAATGCAGATTACGTGTGCAAATTGAAGAAGGCCTTGTATGGTCTAAAACAGGCTCCTAGAGCATGGTACTCTAGACTGGATAAATATCTATAGCAGGTAGGGTTCAGAAAAAGAAGTGCAGACAACAACCTCTACATCAAGGTAACTCAAGATAATATTTTATTAATTGAATTTTATGTTGATGATATTATTTTTGGAAGCAATGATGATAGGTTAAGTCGGAAATTTGCAAAGGATATGCAGAATGAATTTAAAATGTCATTACTCGGAGAACTATCCTTCTTTATGGGTCTTCAAATATGTCAAAACAACAAAGGAATTTTTATTTCTCAAACTAAGTATATCAGAGAAAGGCTAAAGAGGTTTGAAATGGAAGATTGCAAACCAGTTACCACTCCTATGCAAACCAGTTGCAAGTTCAACAAAGATGATGATTCAAAGTCTACAGACCAGAGTAATACAAGTCAATGATTGGTAGCTTACTATATGTGACAACATCTAGACCAAATGTAATGCAGGCAGTTGGACAGGTGTCACGATTTCAAGCAGCACCAAAGGAATCACATGTCTTAGCGGTAAAGAGAATTTTTAGATATCTCAAAGGAACAGAAGAGTTTGGATTATGGTATCCAAAACAAAGGGATCTATCACTTATTGCCTACATAGATGTAAATTGGGTAGGTTTCATTGATGACCGACGAAGCACCAATGGAGCAACGTTCTACTTGGGTGAGTGTTTAGTATCTTGGCTAAGAAAGAAACAATCATCAGTATCTTTATCTACAGGCAAAGCAGAGTATATTGCAACAACAAGATGTTGTACACGAGTTCTATGGATGAAACAAAATCTGACAGATATACAGGTTGAGTATCATGAGCCCATTCCAATCTATTGTGATATTACAAGTGCCATCAGTATCTCAAAGAACCCCATGATGCACTCCAAGATGAAGAAAATTCCAATCAAGTATCACTTTCTACGAGAATAGGTTGCAGAGAAGAACATTAGAGTTGAATATGTGGGCACAAAAGAACAAGTGGCAGACATCTTTACAAAACCGCTTCCACAGGAAGCCTTTGAGTATCTTCGCTAGAGACTCGGAGTAATTTATACTCCAAAATTAATTCTTTTGAATGTGTATCTTATATTTCTTATATTTACATGAGGAAGCACCATGAAGAGGACAGTTCAGGTCGAGAGATCAGTTTCAGGAAGAGTTTAGTCATGGGGAGTATCCCCAAGGACAGTTCACTTAGGGGGAGCAACCTCGAATGGAAAGATAACATTGCCATTGATGACAAAGGGGGAGAGATTTATCATATGTAGAGCACAGAGGCATGGTTCAAGAGGGAGCGATGGTCACAGGAAGAATATGAGTGATATGACTTCAATATTGCATGACATGAATTCAGTATTGCATCAGAGTGGTTCCATCAATGCCAAAGGGGGAGATTGTTGGTTAATTTGGTTGGTTGTCATTGATGTCAACCCTTGAAGAAAGTCTGATAGAGAATTCTGGTAGAACAAAGGTTTGGGTAATGGACCCAAGTTTGTTTGATGGATAATGGTATGAGTTTTGATATATTTTCAAGTAAAACTATTCTAGATGGATAGTGCATGTCATGCCATTTTCGGTGGTATGTGGAACGTCACATAACTCCTCACGATTAGAGAGTTATGGCCATGTGAAGTTGGAGAACCCTCATGAGTCATCTAGAAGCCCCAAAAGGTCAAAGTAGTCAAAGTGTTTTCAAAGAAGAAATTATTTAAATAATAAAGTGAAGTGATGAGTGTACTATAAGTTAAAGAGGATGCAAGAGAAATTATTTAAATAATAAAGTTAATGGAGAACTTACTAATTCTGGAAAGTGGTTAAGTTAAGTGGACAAGTGGTTATAAGTGGGTTAACCCTAAAATAAGGAAAGTGGGTTAAGATGGTTAGAAGGTAACCCCTTGAGGAAGCTAAATAAAAGTATAAATAAGAGGAAAGGGTCTCTCATTCAAAACACACTTGAATATCATAGAATATCTATTTTTGTGAAAGGTTATTTGGGAAGGTATTATTGATAGAGAAAAATTGCAGTAGAAAAAGTGTGGCAGGAAAAGTGCGACAGAAAAATTGTGGAAGGAAAACTGCAGCAGGAAAACTGTGACAGAAAAACTGCGGCAAAAACATTGCAGCAAAAAAAGTGCGGCAGGAAAACTACAGCAGAAAAAGTGCACTAGGAAAACTGCGGAAGAAAATGAGCGGCAGGAAAAGTGCGGTAGAAAAAATGCAGCAGGAAAAGGGCGGTAGAAAAACCGCAGCAAAAAAAGTGTGGTATAAAAATTGCAGCAGAAAAATCGTGGCAGCAAAACCACGACAACATAACGCTACAAGAAGAAAAAAAAGGGCTTTTGGTTGAGGTATGTTGCTGAATTTATTGGTACAAATAGAGGTTGTATAACAATGAGGTTCTAGCACATGGTTTGAGGTACAGACTTGTGGTATAGTGTTTGAGGTATATGTTATTAGATCAGATTTGGATGATGAAATTGATGAGGGATTTTGGTTTAGGTACATGTTGGGTACATGGTTGAGACAAGTAGTTGATGAGCTGACACATACATGAGGTGTATAGTTGATGATGTTGGTACATATTGATGATTATGAGTTGTTGTGATATGCTTGGTTGATGCACATCTTGGTGATATTGTGCATATGGTTGAGAGTTGTCTTGGTGATTGATCTTGGTGAGTATATCTGATTTGGTTGATAAGATTGATGAGACAGGTTGTTGTGATAAGTTTTTTTGGACAAGTTATTTGTAAAGGTTTGGTGCATGGTTGATGCATTTGTCTATGGTACAGGTTGAGGTATAGGTTGATGTATGGTACATGTTGGCACAGGTTATTGGTACAGGTTGTTTGGTGCAGGTTGATTGGCATAGGTTTATAGCAGTATATCTCAACGTGATAGTGTGACAGTGGTTCCATCATTTTACTTATATTTCAGAGCAGTTGGATGGGGAAAGGACAGGTGGTTGTAGCCACCTTCCGGTTGTAGCCGAAGAACATAGGGGGTTGTAGCCTCCTTATGGTTGTAGCCATAGAATTGGGGAGTTGGAGCTTCCCTTAGGTTGTAGCCTGAGAAACTAGTGGGTTGAAGCCTCCTTCCAGTTGCAACTGGAAAATACAGGAAGGTGGTTCTTCCAATGAATGAAATTCTTAAAGACATATAAGAAAAATCATTATGTGGTTTCCTCCCACTTTGGGTTTCCACATAAAACACTGGTGTACTGTGTATGTGTGTGATTGCTCATTTGTTCATTGTTTATTTACTCTGCAACTACTGGATGATAATTCTACATTGATATAACAGTTACATTTTATGGTGAAAAATGATTAAATTGCTCTATTACTGATTCACCCCCCCTCTTAGTAATCCAACATCTGGTGCATGTCAATGCTCTACACAAACTCTATGCACCAGGGGAAATATTAACTTCCTGACCAACTGATCTTATGGCCACCCCACGTCTTCATGTGTCGTGGGAAATAATCATTCTAGGAGACTTCTCGGTGATTCTTTTCTTAATTCTGGTTGACATCTTCTTAGTTTCCGACGCAACTGACAAAACATGGACCAACGCGCACTTGGTAATCTTTATATTTGGTGTGTTGCTAACAAAACCCGTTCTGATGTGCACTCTATGGAATTCCTCAGGCATTTCCATTGGTGCATACAAAACTATGGAATGAGTGTGCACAACTTCGTTTGTGTGTGTGCGCAAATTTGAACCCAAAACTTTGGGTGCCAACACCTCTTTTTAATTATTGAACGATTCCAACTCTTTTTCATAGATTTGTTAGTAAAATGGAAGGGGGAAAGAATGTAGATTTTATAACCTATTAGCAAGTATATTCTTCCTTGTATAACAAAGTGAATTCTTCATGTGGTTGTAGTGACAAGGTTGCAGGGTCATTTCCTATGCAATATACTTATGTTGTTCCAAGTCCTTGAGAGAATCATGCCTAAACAAAAGAGCAATCTGGAGTACATTCAAAGAAGAATGATCACATGGATTTGGTCACAAAGGAAATGAAACTCAAGAATAGGGTCTCCAAGTGATGGAAGAGATGGGAACCCCAAATTTCCTATGACCGCAACAATTTTTGAATCCCTATATGTTGAGCAAGTCTTAAGCCTCAATACTTTATAAATTGGAAACCCCGAATTTCCTCCCATTTGAATCTTGCATTAACTTTGTATCTTGAATCTTTTGAATCTTGGAATTCTAGGTGTGGAACCTTGATTTAGGTGTAGAACCTTGATCTACACCTCGAACCTTGACCCGAAGTGGAACCTTGGCCCAGATTTGGAACGAAGCCTCATTTTTGCTTACCACATCTGGATTTATTTTTGTATATATGAGTTTGTATTTTATTTTTTACATTTTATTTTTATTTTACCCATGGTTTTCCAAATCCCTACATGATTTCAAATTTTTCCCCTTCCTGAATCCCATGTATATTTTATTTTTATTTTACTTGGGATTTACTATTCTGGGAAAGTTTCATATTGGGACTTTATCATCAAAATTTCCAAATCAGGACTTTATCATGGGGTGTATATTGTATATTTTATTCCGGGAATTTACAAGATCAATGGTTGGAATCAACCTTGATTAAGATCGATGACTTATGAGCATCAACTTCAAAGGTCATATCTCGAGCTCCAAAAGACCAAATTGGGCGTGAGATGGCTCATTGGAAAGATGGTGAAGTGAAGAACATGTTAGTAGAGTTATTCTTTTCAAGTTGATAGTAGTAATTCCAGAAAATGTAGGAAAAAATGAGGAACGAATTTGCTTGGGTATTAATAGAGAAATTTTCTGCAACTCATAACTCAGATTTTTGAAAGCCAAATTGGGAAGATGAGGGCTCATTGGAAATCTTAGAACTTAAATAATAATATAAAATAGTATCTCTTTCCTAAGTCACATCAATAAATTCTCATATTTTAATTTATTTATACAACTGTCAATATTTTGTATTTTGCCTACATATAAACGAATTTATATATATATTTCATTATTGTCACTTTGATAGGAATGTGTGAGAAGGCGAAGAGTCCTAATGAAGACACAAAAATTGAGAATATGAGGATTCTAGGTAGAGGAATGGATGTAACTACCTGAGATAGAGCATAAACGAGGAGTCCGAAAGAGGAACAATCCAAGGGGTAGTGACGAAAAGATGTTATAAATGTAATTTCGCCCCGAGTAGAGGGGAGGGGGGGTTGGATAACCTAGAACTGGGTCATGTATAACTATATATCAGGCTTAAGGATGTAATTGAAATCTATTGGATTTTTCTTGTACTTCTGTTGGGTGAACTATTTCTGAAGATTCAATATAAGAGGAAGTTAATTCACAGTTTATTCTTGAAATTGCGCATGATTGTTGATTTTTTTCTGTAGATGTTTTCAATTTGACACTATTGTCAATTGTCTCTATAGGAAATGATTATGAATGGACTATGAACTCAATTGTAGGGACTTATTCATTGTCATATATATGTGTGTGGGTATGCTAGTATGGTTTCTTATTGTGAAATATGAACTATTTCTATTTCCATAAGTAGAATCAAATGCCTGCAATTGATCTATGTTACTATTATAATAGGACTACATTTGCATAGTAGAATAGGGCTGCATTTAGGATTTTGTCTAATTTAAATGAGAAATTCTCTCTTTGGAGAGAAATTGATTTAGTTAGCGGCAATTAGATTCACATACCTATGGATATTTCCATGCCAAATGAGAGAAGATCTGATTGAGACCCGCCATCGGGAAATTCCCCCTCGTGTTGGCATGGGGCATTTTTTTTGCATCAACACTAGGGGACTTCCAATATAATTGAGGGTACATGGAAGTGAAATTTCCTATATAGGATCTATCTAATGTGGTACTACTCGAAGGGGTACCAATAGGGGTTACAAGGGTGTCCAACTAGGTGAAATCACTTGTATTTCTTACATGTATTATTCTCCAACCACAAATTTACCCACTAAACGACAAATCATAGTGTTATTTATAGATGTTGGAATACATCTCTAGCCTAAAAAATTATCTAAAAATATCGGCTCAAGAAAGTGTTATGATACCACTTTGGTGTTCCTTATTAGTAAAATAGAATATTTAGAGTAGAAATAACAGTCTATACCAAGATTTAGAGAAAATATGACAAATTATAATAGAAATAAGCAATTGCAGGAGAACCAAAATACAACAATTAGCAATACCTTTGTTGATGAAAGAAATGTTCACTTACCTCTTCAAGGGTGCAACCTCCGACTAAGCAGAGATCCAATTACAATATCCTTCACAAGACACCTCATTAGCTTACTTTTACTTATTTATATAGTTTCTATCTAATCCCCTAGGAACTTTCTAGTAGGTGGAACCTTCTAGTAAGCCTTCTTACAATTATTGCTTTCACACTATATATACTACATGGGTGATCCAGATTTTATGAGCAGAACGAAATGACTACAGATTATTACCAGGTCTACAGAATAACTGGAATGACTAAAGATCGGGCCTTCAGAGATATACAACAACAGGAAAAGAGGCTCAGAGACAAATAATACGTGCATAGCTGACGCGTCCAACTAGGAATTTGAGTTTATCCACCAAGCTAATGACGCTATGATCCGGATTTTATGAGAAGAACGAAATGAATACATATTATTAACATATTCTTAACACAAAATAACAGAGATACAGTAAAACTGGTTTTCTATTCAATAAGGAAATAAGCTGAAACTGTAAAATGCAGGGATGATTTTAGGGGCTAAATTTCGCTCATGGGCTAATTTTCCATGGTTTTTCCAAAAACGAGATTCACTATTTTAAAAATGATTCACCCAAATTCTATAGGATAAAATTATTTTACCTTAAAAATCGCCAAAATTTTATAAAAACTATATAAAATATTTAGAAATTTGAATATTTTTACAAAAAATCGCCAATCATTTATAGTTAGCATATGAAGGATTAGTAAGATTCACCAAGGTTTCTAAATTTCAAAATAAATTTCCATCCTTAAAATCATCCCTGGTAAAATGCAGTGGAAAACAAGCTTGCTGGAATGGTGGCAGCTTATCTCTGAGAAGAGATGTGACAGTTGCGCTCATTCGCAAGAAGATGATTACAATGAAGCTCTCAAGGCCTTTTTAAAATAAACAGAAGTTTCAAAAACCCTAAACATCCAAAAACCTAACCCTAGGAGATGAAGCGCCAAAAGTCATGTGGGCCCCGTTTGGGTAAGTCAGTGCATCAACTTCCCGAGGTCGTAAATTTTGCATACGATCTCTGTTTTAGGCATATGATAGCCCGTTGGAAAGATCTATATGAGGACTACAAAAATTGCACAAAATTGTGCAATTGAAACATACCCCAAAAAACGTTGTTTAGGGCCTCAAAATGGATCTGGAAGTTCAGGACCCGAAAAACTGCTAGAAATACTAAATTATCAAAATTGTTAGAAAGTTGTTTTGAGCCAGCTGGAAAAGGTGGGTGGCCACCGATATCCACCTGGATCAGTCCTCCATACTTAGGAAGCAATGGTCCCCATTGTGTTGAGTTCCCCCATCACATGAGGACATTTCTGCTGAATTTGGCCCCGAGTGAGCCACTTGGAGTTGCCCTACTTTGATGACTCGATAAAGTTGGATCCTTTGTTGTCGAGTGCCCTTGATCTGTGTGTCCACAATCTGATCAATGGATGCCTATTGTATGCATTCGGGGTTGAGCTCTGTTGGTGTCAGTTGTTGTGCTACGTCTGATGTGTCCAATAATGGTGGGAAATAAGGCTGAAGGAGGTCCACGTTGAACACTGGGTGCAGACCAAGGAGAGGAGGAATGTTGAGCGCAAAAGCATTATCCCCCACAACATTGGTGATGGTGTACAACCCATAACAGAGTGGGCGAAGATTTCGATGGGGTCCTGTAAGGCGTTCTTTTTGCAAGTGCAACCAAACTTTGTCGCCACCTCAAACTTATGTGGAACCCGATGTTGATCATGGCATTGCTTGTACTTGTCATTGGACTTTTTTAGGATATGCTAAACCTGTTGGTGGATGTGTTGGATCCTCTCAATGAACCGGGTGGCTTTGTCAGCCTCAGTTGGAGCAGGAGAGGAGTCGGTCGAGGTGACCGCAAGGGGAAGTGCAACATCTATGGGACCCAATGGTTGGAATCCCAACCCCACCTGAAAGGGGTTGTGGTTGGTTGAGCTATGCAGGGCTCGGTTGTAGCTATGTTGGACATAGGGAAGACTCTCATCCCATGTGCAAGGGTGCTTGGAATTATACATGCGCAGAATATGCATGATCATTCGATTTACGACCTCGGTTTGGCCATCTGTTTGGGGGTGGAAGGCCATGGATTTCGTGAGCTTGGTGTCCAACAATGACCAGAGGCTCGACCAGAATGTGTTGAGAAATCCACTATCCCAATTTGAGATAATGGTGTGTGGGATTCCAAAATGTACCCAGACTCGTTCAAAGAAGAGCTTGGCAGTGGCTTCTGTTGTGATGCTCTTATTGCAAGCAACCATAATCGCCATCTTAGAAAAGCGATCGACAACCACAAAAACACAGTCATTTCCCCGCTTGGTGGACGGGAGGCCCGACATGTAGTCAATTGAGATGGATTCCCATGGTCTGTCAAGAGTAGGAAGAGGGGTGCACAAGCCCTATTTCTTAGTGGTTGGTTTGGCAATAGCACAGACAATGAAAGACCTGATATACTTGCTAACCTCCTGTCGAAGTTTCGGCCAGTAGAAACGTTTTTGTAGCATCGCCACTGTCTTTTCGACGTCGAAGTGTCTTTCCACCCAGTTGTAGTGGGCTTCCCAGATTAGCTTCGCTCGCTCACTTGAGGGAACACATATATGGCCTAGACGACACAAAAACCCATCCTAAAGATGGAAGCTATCGACAACTGCCTTTGCACCCAACATTTGGTAGGTGGTGGCGAAGTCCAAGTCTGTCTCATATAGTTGGGGGCATCCAGAGGTCTCATGGCTACAGGATTCTAGCACCATGGTGAGTGTCACCACTGGTGGTCTGCTGAGGCAATCAACGACGTGGTTGGTGCTTCCTGTTTTATACTTGATGTTGAGGTGGAATTGCTGCAAGTATGTGGACCAATTTTGATGGTGGTCATTCTGCAATTTTCCTTGTGTCTGCATGAACTGCAATGGCTTATGATCAGTGTGAATGATTGTCTCCCTCCCAAGAATTTAATTTCTCCACTGGCGGCAGGCTTGCACATTGGAGTAAATTTCTTTGTCATAAGTAGGGTACTTACAGACAACATCTGATAGTGTCGCACTATGATAGGCCACGGGTGGCCATGCTGCGTGAGAACGACACCCACAACATAGTCTGAAGCATCGGTCTCAATCTCAAAGGGTTGTTGTAGGTCTGGTAGTGAAAGTACCGGGGCTGAGCACAAGCGCTTCTTCAAATCATCAAACACTTGTTGTTGGGGCTGGCCCCATGCAAATTTCACCTTACCACCATCCCTAGTTATTTGGCTGAGGGCCCATGCAATATGGGAGAATCCCAACACAATCCTACGGTAGAAATTGGCAAGGCCCAAGAAGCTCTAAAGCTCAGTGAGTGTGTTTGGGGCTGGCTAGTCACAGATGAATTGGATCTTGGCTGGATCCACATGTACATCATGTTGATCAATGATGTAGCCTAGGTAATGTACCCTGTCCATGCCGAAGGAACATTTTTCCAAGTTGGCGTATAGCTTGTGCTGTCGCAGGGTGTGCAGAACCTGTTGAATATGCTGCAAGTGTTCGGCCCAAGTCTTGTTGTAAATGAGAATGTCATCAAGACACACCACTACAAAAGTATTGGTGACTGGTCACAGAATATCATCCATCATCCTCATGAAAGTGGTTGGAGCGTTTGTCATACCAAAGGGCATGACCAACCATTCAAAAAGGCCTTCCTTTGACTTGAAGGCGGTCTTCCATACATTTGTTTGTTCTATCGGCACCTGGTGGTAGCCAGACTTCAGATCAATCTTACTGAAGTATTTGCCCCCAATGAGTTGATCAAGGATGTTGTCGATTCGGGGAATCAGGTACTGGTTTCTGACTATGATTTTATTTAGATCCCAATAATCAATGCAAAGTCACCAGGTTCCATATTTCTTCTGTACCAGCATGATTGGGCTCCCACAAGGTGATGAGCTAGGACGGATGTGCCCCTTGTGAAGAAATTCTTGGATCTGTCGCTTGATATCCTCATTCTCTAACAGAGAGCAGCAATAGACTGGCCCATTGGGCAACGGTGCGTCGGGGGTCAAATCAATGGGGTGCTTGACCTGATAGTGCAGAGGTACCCCGGTAGGTGAGGAGAAGATATCCAAGTATTCTTCCACGACCTTATCTACTTGTTTCTGTTGTGTGGAGAGGTCGGCCACAGAGACCCTAGATGTGGCTATGATTTTTCTATCATTCTGAGAGAGAATCACGAAGAAGACAAACTTCCCCGTCTGAGAGATGACCTTCCTACATTTCTTAGCAGAGATCAAGGAAATAACACTAGGTGGGACAGCCTCGGGTATCCTGTACAATTTCCTGTTCAAAGTAATAATAACACTACGAGGCCTAGACTCATATACAACATGACGTTTTCATAAATAAGGTTGGCCCAAAAGAACATCACAAACTTTGAGAGGAGAAACATCACACAATACCTCGTCTTTGAAGGACTTGATGTCGTACGACAGTCGACATTGTTGGCTGACACAGAGATCGCTTCCTTGATGGAGCCATCCAATGGTGTAGGGTTGTGGGTGCGGCGTTGTCAGCAGGGCTAGCCGCTTGATGAACTCTACTAAGATGAGGTTCTTCTGGCTACCACTATCAACGATGAAGTGTAGTGGGGTGCCTTTTACCCACATCTATGAATGGAAGAGGTGCTCTCCTTCTTCTGGCTCATCTGTTTCACCATGTTGGAGCTTGGTGGTAGCAATGGTGGCACTGGGTTTTGTGTCAATGATCCGTCTTCCCCGTCTTCGCCTTTCTGGTTCTTGAGAGGATTATCATTGTATTTCTTCACCATTATTACTTGCCATTGTATGAAGAGAAGAGCTCTCTATTAGGGAACTCAAGATCCATCCCAAGGAGGAAGAGGGGATTCATAAGTCCCTGCCTTTCTCTATGGTGCTATCCTATCAATATATTGATCCATTGGTAACTATATGATTGTCATTTTCATGGTTCTAGTTCTTGCAACTTTTCTAACATTTGTTTCCATTCATTTTTATTGTTATTTCCTTGTTTCATGTGTATTTGGTTATCTAATCAACTCACAACTCTCTGTCTTGTTTATATGACTTAACTAGGCAAGTAAGTGTTGTGTTTTTTCTCACCCATGTGACAAAACCAACACAACGGATTGGTGACCATACTGGGGATACAATCAAATTCCTCCCTATTTAAGTCTTGAGAGCACTTCTTTCTAATTGTTTGGATATGTAGGTACCAAAACCAGCCTAATCCAGTCTTCCAAGGTCATAATTTGGAGCTAAGGAAAGATAATTTCATCTTGAAATTTCTTTCTCGACGCGTGATAGGAAGTGTGCGGCTTTCGAAGCACACAGATGCGCACTCTGCGCATAAGAGATTTCACAAACTTGTGCATTCTGCGCACTTGGAGCGACTGACAAAACTAAAACCTACGCACAAGTTCATTTTTTTGCAAATTGTAAGGGTTTTTTGAGTGGTGTGAGGGCCCCTTGCCTTCAGATTTTAAATTCCTGCACTTTGTAAAGCAGTCACACTTCACTTAGATTCATTTCTTACAAGAAAGGTTAGCTAACATAAGCACATAGGGGTAAAAATAATCACAATTCTTCTCTTTTCTTTGTTGCCACATGGATGGCTCATTTGGCA
>ML837224.1:19934-45999 GCA_009831015.1 Picea engelmannii | reverse complement strand
GTGGAGAGAATATTTTCTCTTGACCCTTTATAAAGTCGTTTATTTTCCTTTTCAATCAAAGGTTCATCATAAATACCATCACTACTGTCCCCATGATCCTCATCTGGATGACCGAATAAGTCTTGAATCATTTGATTTGTCTCGTCAACTTGAACTATGTTATTATTGTCATCTACTTCCATGGAATCATTAACTTGATCTTCATTATCTGCTTCAAGTTCTTCATCTTATACTACAACATCATTTCTCCTACTACTTGGTGTTTTGTGCATAAAGTTAGGGGGCAAATCTAACTTTATAATTACAAACAATCATGAAAAATTAGTGCATGTATAAAACATTATAAAATTTGAGAATATAATAAATATTAAAATAGATAATGAATGTATATACCATTGGACGATATTCATTTGATCCCCCGTCCATGTGCCCATATTTTCTACAATGTTTTGTAGCTGTTGCTATTAAAACTCTTTTGGGACGTCTAGTACAACAATTTTTGCAAGGGCAATAACATTGACCGTCACCCTTTTCACCCTCTTTAATTATTTTCCCAGCTCTAATGTTTTCTGACATTCTTCCCCACAGACTTATACTGAAACAAATATCTATTTTTTGTTCGCCGAGAAGACCCGCAAACCCTTTTTGAAGCGTTGTTATTATAGCAAACTTGTCACAACATCCGTCAAATGCAACATATTTATAGATTTTGGAATGTCGCAATTCCGACGTAAAAAAGTCCTAAGTGATCGTTGGTATTTTGACTTGGTGAACATACTAAGGTGACCGTTGGAGGGGAAAACCTAGTTTCGAAAACGTCGCAATTGTGACATACATTTTCACAAATGTGGCAAGAGAGACGTTCCGGTGGAAAACGTGGCAAGAGTGACGTTAACGTGGCAAGACCGACGTTAACGTGGCAATTGCGACATACATCTTCACAAACGTGGCAAGAGAGACGTTCTAGTGGAAAACGTGGCAAGAGAGATGTTCCAGTGGAAAACGTGGCAAGAGAGACGTTAACATGGCAAGACCGACGTTAACGTGGCAAGAGAGACGTCAACGTGGCAAGAGCGACGTTATCGGGCAACATGAATTTTTTTTTTTATAAATTTCCTCTATTTTGCGACAATATGGACAATTTTGTCCATAACGCCGCAAATAAAATGTCAGAATTTTTACAATATGTAGTAGTGACATAGCACATAGAAATAGAGCCGATCTAGCATTCATTCACATTACTAAACACTAAGCTACTATATCAGATGCATCTAACATACATAAAGATGACAACACTAAGCATAAATCACATCAATCACACAAAGCAACCATAACACAAGATATACATGGTTCACCCCCAGCATGGGGCTACGCCCACCAACTCTTCATCTTCTTTATTATCTTATGTTAATATCCTTACATGCATAGAGCCTCAAAACCAACTCCGCATAGGACAGGAGATCTGCGCACCTCGCCAGATCCTCCTTCCCCGAGCTTGGCACAACACAGAGCCTTTCTTACAATCACTTGCACTTAGCCCTGCAATTTCTCAGTACATAATATGCATAGAGCTAACATAATCACATAGATCCAACCGCTTACATCACTTTCACTTAGCACAAGACAACACTTAGCACCGCATACCTCTTAGATCTAGTGTGTTTCTTACATCGCCTAGATATCTATGTATACATTACAAAAGGGGCCTAAGCATGGGTAAGACCCATGGGTCGACATCCCATACCCGTTACATAAACCCTAAACCCAAAAATCTCACAAAAGGGGGTGAGATCTCATGATCTCTACTTCATCTGGCACTTCGTCTTCGACCATCCTGTCAAAGTCCCCAAAATTGGTCAAACATGACCAGGGTTTCCACAAAACCTAGGCAAGGGCCAACAGGCCCTCAACACTCACCTGTGACTCATCCCAAGTCACTCTGATTTGAGTAACTCTGCCTCAAGCTTGGCTCAAGCTGCCTCGACCTACTGCTTCGCTAGAGCCTCCTACTCGGTGAACTCCTGAATAACTTTCTTGGTCACCGATCCTTCCAATCGTTGTTCCACCATGGTGACTATTTGTTCTAGCTATGCACCTTGTCCCTCAATATCTTCAAAAATTGTGTAGGCTTCATCTTACTGGCTGTAGCCTCTGGGTCACTTCCATGACTTTACTCTAGATGGTATGGACCTATTGCTGAATAGTGCATTGTTCCTGGGACCTTTTCATCCTCTCGACTGCTGACAATGGCTTCAATTGTGCTTGCACTGTTATTGCTTGTTTCTTTGCCTCCTGGAGCTGTGAATCCAATGTCCTTATTTCAGGGTCCTCTGTAAGGTGCTCGTAGGTCTGTGCACTTTGACTATTGAGTTGCTTGCATTGCAAGGCCAATGCCTTGATTATTTTGACTGCGCTCCTGGCAGTTTCCTCTCTCTGATATCGCACTTCCTATAGAGTGCTTGGCACAACTTGTAGTTCCAATTTTTCCACTCTTGCTTGAAGCTGCTGAATAGCTTCAGTGAGCTTCTCCACTTGACTCTCAACGGTTTCTTCTTCCATCTGTGCTAGGCCCGTCACAGAGCAAAGTGCTCTGGTGACTTCTTCTTTAACTCCCATCTGCTCAGCGAGTAGTTGTTCTTTATTCTTATGTATATGCGTTCTATCCTCTGTAAAATTCACTTAGAGTTCATCTTTTTCTTGTTGCACAACCCAAAGTTTCTCTATGGCGTCCTCCTTTGCTTTCTTCAAGGCCTATGTGGCCTGCTCCTTTTCCTCCTGGACCCGATGAAGGTGAGCCTCTATTGAGTCTACTAGTCTACGTAGTTGGGCAGGCTCATCTCCTACTTCTATGTCCCCTGCTGACAACGACACAGTAGGGACTATGTGACTTGAATAAAGAGCCTGATGTACCCCTTTGAGCTTTGCCTCGATCCTGTCAAACATTGTCTCTTGTTTGGCTTCGCTTCACTACAAGATGTCCTCTGAGGTATCTGATACAGTGGAAATGATAAGGTCAATGCTATCCACTGTGAGCACAGTGTGGAATGGAGTTTTATTGGCTTTTGACTTCTTCCGCGATGAAGGTTTCATCGGGGAACCCTTTCTTTTCTTGGATGTTTCTGTCTCTGTTAGGGGATCTTTTGGCGGTGTTACTTTTCCTTACTTATGCTTGTCTTCTTCCCCTTCATCCTCTTCTTTGTCTACTTTCTCACCTCCTCCCCCTTCATTCTCTTCTTTGTCTACTTTGTCACCTACTCCCCCTTCAGGTGAATCTAGTGTAGTTTCCTTTGATGCACTGCTCAATTCCTGTACCTCTTCCTTCTTTTTCTTCTTGTTGATGTTGGGTGCATCATATTCTTCACGAGTTACCATAGGGATTCCGATGAGTTTGGGGTCGGAGATTTCTACCTGGTTAATTGGTACAAGGAACTCTGCAGGCCATTCCTTGGTTATTTCTTACATGTCCTCCTCTGTGATTTTGTAATAGGACTAGAGATCTTCTTTGTGTTCATCTCCGCACGTAGTGATATAGATGAAGTGCCTGTCTGCGCGGAACTTTGCAAGTGGCCTGAACCTGTGCAGAGTGTTCAACATCATGCAAGGGAAAGATTCAATGAGCCTCTTCAACTGCAGATAATAGGTGTGGAACACTGCGTTTGACTGCCATTTCTTCACCATGTTGCTCGAATACCATTGCGTAGTGAAATTCGCAGCTAGTGGTTCAGACGACTCAATTTTAGGGAAGGTCGCTCCTTCTGACATCTCCCAAGTAATGAAGGAAATGAGAATCAACATCCAACTGAAATGAAACTAATAACCTTGATCCTAAGCTTCGCAGAAGTATTTCTCTAATTGGTTGACAAGGTAGCTCGCTTATTCCATTTACAGGCCTTCAACGCATTTTCCTCTGAGGTTGACGACAAACCCTGTGACCTGCATTGGCCTATTTTTCCTGACGAGCTTACCAGCGATCAACTGGAAACCTAGGTACACTGCGCCATTCTGGATGGATGCTACCTTATAGCCCTACTTCCCCTTCTCCACATCGCCCTAGGTTTCTTTTATTATCTGTGACAGGGTGTGATCTGCAGCCTTCCCTGGGTAAACTTTTTGTGGGTCTGGTCCTTGCATGCTCAATCCGGTGATCTGGTGGATTAACATCAGATCTACTGTGATGCACCTATCTAGCCATAGGTAACCACCATGGAAGCACGAAAACAGGAGTTTAACACACGCGTTAAACTCCTGATGTCTGCCTAAGTGTGGCAATTTCATTACATTGAGGATGGTTGATCTTGTGATTTCCATGTCCACGGCTAGGGAATTATCTTCGAATTATTCCCCGTTGTCTTGGTCAAATACTTGTGTGGTGTGAGCATTCCATAGTTTTTGCGATCTCCCAAGTTGAAGTCACTGATCTTAAGCGTCATAATCCTCTCCCACTGTGGTCCTACTGTGCGTATCCCCTTCGGGAGGTACACAGTGATCAATCTATAGTCGAAGTCCCTTGGGACGCTATCATGACTCATCGCGCCAGCCAGAGGTGGGATGTAGTCGGGCAGGATTGATGGGCTGAGCTTCACATTTTCCAAGTCATCATGATGCTTGGTTTGATTCTTTGTCGCAGTTCGGGAGGGCCCAGATCGACGTACAGTTGATGGGGATGCTTGCACTCCTCCTGTCGACGAATCTTGTGCTTCTGCGTACATGACCTTCTCATCCATGAGGTATATGAGAATCTCTTCGACGAATTTCTCTACTGCGCTAAAGTCGTCTATCTGTGGGCTCGAATAATCACAATTACCAAAAGTGTTCTCAGTGAGACATGTGACGGACTAAATAGACAACGTCGTAACAGACTCTTCCAACGGGTAAGAACGCCTCAATCAATGCAATTCCATCCATTATGGCATGGTCCCAACGGTCCAACGATGATCTTTCCGGCAATAACTGTGTTTCTAGCCATTCTAGAGCATCGTGCTAACGGTCGGGATGCCTCCAATGGTCATATTGCTCCGTCATGGCGAAGTGCCAATCTGCATTGCTCTACTATTCCGGCGAGGTTCATGTTCTGCAAGCCTTCCTTCTGCGAAGTCCTCTCTGGAACCTCTTGCAATTTTTCTAGCTTTTCTTTCTTCTTACTGAGTTTTCTAGATTTCTTTCCTATGATCTACATCTCTAAATTCCTCTTTCCATTCTTGTTCTTATCTCCTCTTGGCATAGTAACTTTGCACTATTGAGGGTCTTTCATAGGGTTCGAGGGTAATACTTCTTCTCTTACTATTTCTGGAGTAGATTCTCTACTCTCATGTATGGATAAGTTCTCTAAGTCTTCTTGCATTCTTTCAACTTCTACAACTAGGTCTCGGGCCCTCAGTTTCTTCGACTTGTCCTCCTGTTCTTCTAGTAAGCATGCTATTCTCCTAGCCATGAAATCCCTTAATTCTTGATTTTTCTATTCTAGAGCTTCCTCTTCTTCTTTCCTTCAGATCTGATCTTTCTCAATCCAAGTCCTTCCTAACAAAATTGCAAGGGGGTCGATGTTCTCAAAAAACTTAATGACCTCAAATTCTTCTTCTTTCGATGCTCCATGAGAAATCATAGGTACATGGGAAAGTCTTCCACATAGGGTTATCATATTTCCTTTAAACAATCTTATTCCTCCCAGTGAAGGAACCATAGTAGGCTTTCCTAAGATTTCCCAAGTACTTTTTGTCATAATGTTCACCTGTGTTTCTACATCCATTACACAGTCTATGTCGAAGTCTCATATTCTTGTTTCTATGCACTCTTTCTCTTTTAAGATCTCTGATAAACTAGTATCTCTTTGATCATTCAATGTTTCTTTCATCTACAATAATATAGCCTCTGATTCTTTCTGGTTTTTTATCATATTCATAGTCCCTGGACCTTCCTCATGGTTTTCTTGTCTCATATTCATCTTCTCAACTTTAGCAATCATTCTAGGACAATCCAAAACTTCATGTCCAGTAGCTTTAAAACAAAGGAAAATAGGACTTCTACCAGGGCATTCCTTAGAAAGATGTCCTAGTCTTCTACAACTATAACAAAGAGTCAATCCTCTCTTTCTCTTAAACGATCCCCAACCTTTCCTGTACTGCGCACTGGGATCACAATGATGGATCTGCAAAAAAATATTTCTAGGATCCTGCATCCACTTGTTAGTCCAACAATTCTTTCTATGCATAGGAATAACATATCTTTCACTATTTCTATCAGATCTATTCATATAACATCTTATTTCTTCTAGCTTTGCCCTAGTTTTCAGACTAGGACCAAATCTATCAAACATACCTAGATCCATTCTTTCGAAGAAAAAATTTCCACTTATCTTACCTTTATTAGAGAACAAAGCTTTAAGATCTTACCTCTTTTCTTCAGATCAAACTTCTTTTCTTAGCACAAACCTTCAGAAGTCAAGTAGAGTACTGTGCACTACAACAACAGATCTATGCACAAATCTTTCTCTTTTCTTCAGTTCCCAACAATCAGAGTTTCAGGTCCCAGCAACAGAACCATTTGTTGGCACACAGGGGCAGACCTAGGGTTCAATGCTATAACAACCCACCAAAAAAACCCTAACTACCAGCCCTTTCGACAACACTTGCGAAGCAGATGAAGTCTCACCCGAGGTAGAGGCAGGGGGGGTTGCAGGACTCAAGTGTATACAACCTAGTTGGGACACAGATCTGTGATCACAATACTTAACAGAGAACTTAGCAGTTAACATTCATTAGCATTTAACCCTTATTCACATCGTAGGTAAAACTCTAATTACATAACAACGCAGTATTCAACAAGATCTAACACACCCAAGCATTTATCACATAGAAATAGAGTCGATCTAGCATTCATTCACATTACTAAACACTAAGCTACCATATCAGATGCATCTAACATACATAAAGATGACAACACTAAGCATAAATCACATCAATCACACAAAGCAACCATAACACAAGATATACATGGTTCACCCCCATCATGGGGCTACGTCCACCAACTCTTCGTCTTATTTATTATCTTCTCTCAATCTCCTTACATGCACAGAGCCTCAAAACCAACTCTTCATAGGACAGGAGATCTGAGCACACCTCGTCAGATCCTCCTTCCCTGAACTTGGCACAATACAGAGCCTTTCTTATAATCACTTGCACTTAGCCCTGTAATTTCTCAATACACAATATCCAGAGAGCTAACTCAATCACATAGATCCAACCCCTTACATCACTTGCACTTAGCACAAGACATCACTTAGCACCACATACCTCTTAGATCTAGTGTGTTTCTTACATCGCCTAGATATCTATTTATACATTACAAAAGGGCCTAAGCATGGGTAAGACCCATGGGCTGACATCCCATACCCGTTACATAAACCCTAAACCCAAAAATCTCACAAAAGGGGGTGATATCTCGCAATCTCCGCTTCGCCTGGCGCTCCGTCTTCGACTAGCCTGTCGAAGTCCCCAAAATTGGTCAAACATGACCAGCGTTTCCACAAAACCTAGTCAAGGGCCAACACAACATATAATGGATCAGAATCACTATGGCTTTATTATCATTTTCATTCCATCAAAACATAGGCATACATTAATAAAATCATATACGACATCAAGAAAGTCTATGTCTTTTTGGATAAGCTTCCAGATACACAAAATATTGTGCCATGCATGTTCTTTCATACCTTTAGACCTATTACAGGCTCATACTCATACTAAAAAACATTACACTATTACAGAGGCTCAGAATGATCTCTTCAACAAATGAAAACAACAATGACTTAATGAATCAGTCACAACCAACATCAACCTTATCTTTTGTGTCTTTACTTATTTTTATATCCATCTATGCTCTAGAGATCCTTCTCTTTTAGTCTGGCTCCACTCGCTCTATTGACAAACTGCCTTGCAGGCTTCTATCTCTTACCAATGCTCAACATAGCCTTTCTACATCGAGGAATTTTTAATTTCCTTTCTAGCTCATCCTTTACCTACTCCACGTTCCCTTGTGCTTCTCGCAGTAATCATTTGGGCAAATTTCTCGATGATTCATTTCTTAATTTCAGCGTGCATCTTCTTTATTTTTGGTGCAACTAACAAAATGTGGACCGATGTGCACTTGGAAGACTTCAATCTTGGTGCGCAATATCAAAACTCATCCAAGCATGCATCCCTTGCACAACAACTTGGGTGTGCACAAAACTTGGAATGAGCGTGCAACACTTCCTTTGTGCGTAGAGCTGAGATAAACCCAAAAGTTTGGGTGCCAATAAGCCCCCACCACTATTACTTGGCTTGTCCTCAAGCCAACTTTCATTATTAAAAAATTGTTTCCGCAAACAAATCTTTGCAAATTAATGATGACTTTGACGGATTCTTACATGCATGAGTCTTATTCACTAGGGGGTATTGCGCATGTTCTTGCGACCCCAATGTCGTTTATTTCTTGGATTAATTGGATACGGTGACCCCTGGTAGGTCATCGTGTTTCCTCATCCAGACGCAACCAATCATTTTCCGTGGAGGCACTGTACTAGGATCGAATGATTCTAGTAGTATCCATTGGTTAAGCAGTTCCTCTGCTATGTTTTCCAACCCATCTATTTGATTAATGGGGTTGGGGAAGAGCAGCGTAGGGAATGTTTTTTCAGTGAGTATATGATGGAGTATCTATGTGTTTTTCCTGTGCATGTGGTCATCTTATTCATCCAATGGAGGACGAAGGTCCTAAGGTTATTGAATGTTTCTTTGGCAGTACATGTTGGGCATTCATATAGTGACTACACCTAGTTTGGCACTACTTATCTATCCATTTCATTTTGTAGGGGCATGTATATCGACATATGTTTATCCATTGTCTGAATATTTCCTGCATAGACGCTTAAATTGCTTCCCATTATCGATAAGGTTCTCCATGTGCTTCCCACCAACACGTAGGAATTCCTATGAGCACAGTATCGAGGGCACACGCCCAACAATGTTAAAGAAAATTTTGTATCCATGCTATAAGTGTGTCCACTAGTTTTGATCGATCATACCAATAGGAATTCACACTTCACCAACTCATCTCTCCATCTGTGGTGGGATTGATGTAATCCTCCCTATGCCCAATGATCTTGCATATATTTTCAATAACCAAGCTCCATGCATCCTCATCCACTGACTCATTGTATATGTATCCTTCATACATATCTAGAGGTGCGAGCATGCGAAATATATTAGTCTCAAATGACATCTACTTCTTCTTCAAATTCAACATGACATTATTGTCGAAGGCCCAACCTATTCCAAGTAATGCAAGGTATGCACCAGATTCATCCAAAATCTCTATAACATCTAAGTCATCCTTTGTCTTCACCCTTTCTATATTCACTTCCACTTTCTCTAGTTGACCTATGGGGTAGATCTTGTATTGATTTTCCTAAAGCAGTTGTATGGTCGACCAGACCAATTTTGGTTTACCCATCACCTCCAAGGACTTCTTCGGTAAAATATTCACGTACAAATCTAAATCCAACATGACTCCATCCATGTCATAGCCACCAAGCTCTGTTACATTTCGAATTCACACCCCACACACTTTTTCCTACTAACTTGGAAAAAATCTCTTTCTGGTAGGGGCGCTGATATAGTCCTATCTATCATCTCTTTCCCCATATAAGTGGATAATATTTGTATTAACTTATTTGCAACTTCAGGATCATTGATCAATGTTTCTTCATTCTGCAATTCTTCACTTTGAACTCTCAAGTACTAACTGTAGAGATGTGCACTTGTCTCTCCAGCATTTGCAGATGCATTACATTATGGACATGCATAAATGAGGTCATCACAATCATGCTTGTTCAACGAATGCCTGGAACAATAAAATGACTGGTTGATACCTCCCTGTGCCTACTCCCATGTATCAACTGCCTAATAAATGGGTCCATGGGTGCAAGCAGGGCCTGTTGCATGCAGAGTCTGGTAGCGCGGAGTGGAGAATGACATAGGGAACCTCCATGGTTGATCGCCCTACTGCAGTGTGTACAACACTAAGTGATATTTCTGATGAATCCTTGCCAACTGCTTGCATTTGCATTCCGCTACATTCAGCCGAAGATGATCATTGGACAAAGCTGTTGATCAGATCATTCAATTCTAAAGAGAGCGAAGCCGTAATCACACATGCCATAGGTAATGTTTCGTATGGCATTGAAAACTCTATGGCTGGGAGAGCGGAAAGCTTTGCAAAAGAAGAATACAACACGACTTCCCTAATAGTGTCGAGATTAACATAAATATTCATCAACATTCTTTTAACTTTCTGGTTCAAAGTGGATGGTTTCTCTAGTGCTTTGGTAGGTAGAAGGGTGATTAAAGATTATATTGTGGACAACGGAGGAAGAGTGTTTTCTTCTGATGTGTTTATAACCAAAGCTGAGGTCAGATGTAATGCCAATAACACCAATAACAACCATGTTTTCCAATTGTTGTCGTTCAAAGGTAATCATCTAAGCCCCTGAAACTGGTCTTTCATGATAGGTTTTATGAACTTGGGTTGCGATATTAATTGGGCATGCATTATTCCAAGGGGATTACATTGTATCCATTTTGTGTGGGAATTACTTAGTATGTCATGGAATCGTAGAAGCAAGGTGTTTTTTTAAAAAGTGTTAGGTAAATGTGACTTCAATATTTAGTGGCAATGGTTTTTATTTATTTTAATTGATATCAATTCAATAAAATAAAATCATTGTATTGAAAATAGTGAATTGTTTTTTTTTTTAATAAAATTGAATAATTAATTAAATATTAAATATATTAGTTTAAAAATATGGAATTTTTTTTTTTTTTTAATATTTTTCCTAAATTTGATAATTTTTTTGTGAAAAGTTATACTTTCATGTAGTTGACGAGAGCTTTAACCATAAATCTTTGTTTTTAAGAATTTTGTTTTTTTAATATGGAAGGTGTTAATTTTTTTTTTTAAATTGAATAGATGATGGTGGAAAATAAAATATCTAGACAAATTAAAAGCTTATTAGCTTAGAACTCCCTCCTTAATAAAGTTCTCAAAACCTTCATAAACTTGGTCCAAATTTTAATTACAATATGATAATTTTTTTATATGATAAATTATATTATTAAGGATTGCTTGATGAAAGTGCATAAAATGAGTATTGTAAAAAGATTGACAACACTAATCAAATATTATTCTTAGAATACTTTTTCAAAGAATTATACTATTTAAAAACAATTAAATATTTAATGTTGAATTTAAATAAACATTTAATTTATAAATTCATAAATAAATAATTCATGAAAAAAGGTTAGCTTGAGACGAACTTGAAGTAATATAATTTAATGTTCTTTTCCATTAAGAATTCCTCAATAAAATATAAAAAAATTGTGTAACATCTAAAATAATCGGGGATCATTTTTGTATGCTCATTTGAAAACACACATAAATTGTGTGTAGGATCTTATAGTGTACATGTCATTCACTATTTATCGTCCTTATATTAGATTGTTTGTTGATATTTTGTACATTAATCCATTTCAACTCATTTGGTCTTGTGACAGGGATGAAGGGATAAATATATGAAGATTTATCTGGGATAACATTCATACATTTCATATCTAAAAACTTACTACTATTAACAAGTAAAACAATACACACACATATTTAATTATCACATTAGCGACACATAATGGATCAGAATCGCTCCGACTTTATTATCATTGTCATTACATCACAACACATACATACATTGAGAAAATCATATATGAAAACAACAAAATCTATGTCTCTTTGGATAAGATTCCAGATATACAATATACTACGCCATGTGTGTTCTTTCAGACCTTTAGACCTATTATAGACTTAGACTCATGCTCAAAATCATTACACTTTTACAGAGGCTTAGAGCGATCTCTTCAACAATGGACAACAACAATGACTCAATGAATTAGTCACTAGATTAACCTAAAAACTCGGGTGCCAACAAGCCCCCACCATTATTACTTTATTGTCCTCGAGCTAACTTTCATTATTAAAAATATGTTGCTGCCAACAGATCTTTGAAAAATAATGATGACTTCGATGACATCTTACATGCACAAATCTTATTCACCAGGGGCATCGTGCATGTTCTTGCGCACCTCGGTGTCGTCTATTTCTTGGATTAATTGGACGCGACCCCTTGGTAGGTCACCGCGTTTTCTCATATTGGCGCAACCGGTCAGTTTTCACCATGGAGGCAATGTATTAGGCCCTATCGGTTCTGGTAGTATCCATTAGTTAAGCAGTTCCTCTACTATTTGCAACTCGCTTATTTGCTTAATGGGGTTAGGGAAGAGTAGTGCAGATAATGTTTCTTCAATGAGTATTGATGAGGTATCTATGTGTAGTCCATCTGCATGTGACGGTCTTATTTTTCCAGTGGAGGACCAAGGCCCTAATGTTATTGTATTTTCTTTGGCATTACACGTCAGGCATTCATATAGTGATTGCGCAAGTTGTGTTTCTACTTAGATATCCATTTCCTTTCGTAGGGACATGTATATTGACGAATATCTATCCCATGTCTTAATCTTTCCCGCATAGACACTTCCACTGTTGCCCATTCTTGATAAGGTTCTCGATGTGTTTCCCACCAACACGCAAGAACTCCTATGAGCACAGTATCGAGGGCATGTGCCCAATGGTGTTCAGGAACATTTTGTATCCAGGCTATAAATTTTTCCGCCAGTTCTAACCCATTGTACCGATAGGATCCAAACTCTTCCTCGCATACTTCTGCGGATATATGCACACATTTTCTTATGGAAACTTCATATAGCTTGTTTTTCCACCTTTCCACGACATATTCAGAGTCAGTATCATAGGACTTCACACTTCACCAACTCAAATCTCAATCTGTGGTGGGATTGATGTAATCCTCCTTATGCCCAATAATCTTATAGATGTTATCAATAAAATAGCTCCATTCATCGTCATCCACAGGTTCATTGTATCTATCTACTTCATATGGATCTAGAGGTGTGACCATGCATAGAGTATCAATCTCGAATGACATATGCCTCTTCTTCAAATTAAACATAACATTATTTTCAAAGTCCCAATCAATGCCAAGTAATGCAGGGTATGGATCAGAGTCATCCAAAATATCTATAACCTCAAAGTCAGCCTTTGTCTTCACCCATTCTATATTCACTTGCACTTTCTCCAGTCGACCTATGTGGTTAAACTTGTATTGATTTTCAAAATGTAGTTGGATGGGCGACCAAACTAATTTTAGTTTACCCATTACCCCCCAAGACTTATTCGACAGAATATTCACGTTGGAACCCAGATCCAACATGACTCCATCCATGTCATAGCCACCAAGCTCCATTGTCATCTTGAATCTGTGTCCCATGTTCTTTTTCTTACTGACTTGGAACAAATATATTTCTTGTAGGGGGGATGATATATTCCTATATGTTATCACTTTCCCCATACAAGTGGCTAATATCTGTGTTAACTTATTCGCAGCTTCAGGATCATTGATCAAATCTTAAAAAACTACATAACAAATTACTTACTTGATTCCTGGTGTCTGTTTTGAACCCCAAGTTGTGCAATGCTTCAATGCACGTTGCATATTAAAATTTGTTTAGTTCCTGCTATTCCCATGCTCTTTTCTCAACGTGTCACCTATCTTCTTATCTGCGTGCTTCTTCCATTGACCTCTACATTGTGTGTTGAATCTCTTCGTGCAATCGAGCTTCTTCCAGCAATCTTTGTGTTGTGCATTGGAGTTCTTCTCTAGCGTGAGCCTCCTCTAACAACCTCTAGGCCACCCTCTATACCTCTTCATGGATCTGATCCTCCTTATGCAACTTTTTTGTCATTCGTTGTACTTCTTTGTGGATCCGAGCCTCCTCTAGTGATCTTTGTGTTGTGTGCTACAATTCTTCGCGCACTCTTTCTTATTTAATGGCTCTCTATGCATTGCGTAGAAAATGTTTTTGTTGGGAAACATCAAACTTAGGAAGGGGCTGTGTTGCCTTCCTTATCTTCCCCTCCATCCTTTGACTTGATCTCTCACCATGCTTGAAGTTTTCTCTTTTCTTCACTCATCCTTGGGTTACTACCTGGATGTTGACCTCCTCATCATTCTTATTATTCATGTGCGGCTCCACATGCACCATATTGCAATGCGTATTATTTTCTTCCCATTTCTTCACTAAGTCAGAAAAGTTCTATTTGACATGCTCAAGACTATAGCAGTATGCACAAAGCATGTGTGGTTTGGTACAAATCCTTCATACATGACCAATTTCTCCACAATTGAAACAAGTGGGGGGTCTACCTCCCCCTTTTCCATATCCTCGGTCGCGACCGCACCCATATCCACCTATGGAACCTCCTTAGTATCTGCCTCTTTCAGCACCACCATGATCACCACCCTTCTATACTTCCTGCACCTAAAATGCATCACGGGAATTGTCTTGCACCAGTTGAAGTGACAAACAATTATTTACATCATTCCCCATGGATTTACAGAACTCATAGAATGAAGTATGGCGTGTCTTTTGGTGCTTCTCCAAAGTTAGGAAATAGGGTGTTACATGGCCCCACTATCATCATATCTCACACCACTCTTCTTGTCCAGTTGGGAATGAACTTGATGCGACCATTGCCACATAATTTGGAAGTACAGGGCACTCGTCCCTATGATTCCCCTAAGAGAGACATGTGGTACACCATACGTTCTCGTGCACAACTTTTGTTTTGGCCATATATTGCAACTACAATGTCATATTGTCTAGTTTCAACTGCACCTGCGCTAACCTTTTCAATGTCTCATCCCCTCTTGGTGTAGCTTCTAGGTGCACTGCGATTTCTACTGCCTCCGCTTGAGTCGTCACCTACTATTGAGTGAGTTGGACTTAGATATGGGGGAGTAACCATGCAATAAACCATTCTTTGTGTTGCACGTCATGGATTTGGAATGTAACCCTATCTAATAAAATATTGAACTGTTGGTCATAGTCCCACATGGATTCTCCTTATTTCTTCTTAATCTCCTTGATATCCATGATACATCGAGACTTTGACTTAGGATTTTGAAACTCCTTAAGTAGCTCTCATTTGATCTATGTCAAGGACCTTTCTTGTCTCACTAATGTAGTGTCCTTGTACTTCATGTACCACTTCAAGGCTTTGTCCCTGGATGTGGTTTCCATATGCATGATCTTTGTAGCTTTGTCTGCGATCCTCTTCATAGGCCATTGTTGAAGGAAAATCTCCCTGCGGACAGGTAGATCTCCTCAAAGAGATAGACTCTTAACTCTAAGACAGAAAGTGCTTATCATGGTCACTGACTTCCTTTTAGATCTAGGTGGACTAGTGTGTGAGGAGGAAGGAGAAAAGAAGTACCTTTTACTGGTGTTTGTCCCTGCACGCTCCAAATTGAGCTCAAATCTTTTGCTCCTCGATAATCCCTGTAGACAAACAAAGTACGACCACTTCCTACCCTATCAAGATTAGTCCGAAATAGGTCTATCTACTAAAGAGACAAATTCATGTGAGATTGAACACGAATTAGAAAGAAACGGGCCAAGCAAATTATATTAATGAGGACAAAACATTACTTACAACTGTAGATGGAATGCGACAGTTTCGTCAAGTTCTCCTTGTCTACCCCTTGCTCAAAAGATCCACGATCTGAATGATGGTAGCTTCACCGATTGCTCCCTATGAGATCATAGGTCTCTTGCTTCCAAATCATCTCTGTTCCAGCACCACTTATAAGATCATAAGTTTGGTGTGATTCTCCCTTTTCATTCCCTTTTCACCATGAGAAAGCTTGCTTATATAGCCTTGGAGAGGATCAACAACTTGAGATATCTTTGGGGTGAGTTGAGGATTTTCCTCCCTCAGTTAGGGATCTGCCCTAAGATCATGGCTTGATTGAGGATTCGAATCCAACTACCTTCTAAGAATGAAAATATCCTTCCCCCATTCTTCTCAACAAATCAACTACTGCCCAGAATAGGTAGCACTCCCTCAAAAGGGCCATCAGAGCGCTATAGCACTCCCTAGTAGGATTTAGGGGAGCGCCAACACTCCTGAGGGTAGGAGCACTCCTGAAAAAGGGAAAAAGGGTGTTATAACACTCCCTGATAGCTTATGGGGGGGCGCCAACACTCCTGAGAGAGGTATAGGGGAGCACTCCCCTCCAAAAACTCAGTTTTTTGGGTGCTTTTAGATGGAAAGAGGTTCATAAGCCTGTTAACTCATTTCTCCTCTTCCAAAGAAAATGTTTGAGGTGTTTCAAGTGTCCTTCTCATGTCGTTATAGGCACAACATAGGCATCCTGGCAGTATGCTTTCTTTGACACTTGATACACTTGTGAACAAAATGCGACACTTATAATGACGACACTTACGACACTATCGAAATGAGTAATTTCGATGTGTAATAGATTGCCCCCCAAAGTATGAAGTTAGAAGATGAGAATTGATAACTGAAATGCTTTGTAGACTTTCAAGCAAGGGTATAGACGCAAATAACCTGACAAAAGCTGCACACAAACATCCAACAAATATTATGACATGTTTCAAACCCAAAGTAGGCATACCTATGCTTGGTTGATAAAGACTGGCAAGGTATGGCTGCCATAAAATACATTGTGGATCCATAATTGTATTGATAAAAAGGTATAGCCACTGAAAATACACTGTGGATCTATACTCCCATGACTTGAACTGATCGTAGCCACGAATAATACACAGTGGATCTACGAGATGACAAGACATAGCCACGACCAATACAAAGTGGATCTATGTCACAATATATGTGTCATTGTTCAAGAGAAACTCCATCGCAACCTGGGCAAAGTACATATCAAAATGATCACTCAACCCAGGGTCTTCTTACCGATCCCGATGTAGTATGAATTTAACCATGTGAATAGATGTTCTGATGTTGAACATGGTAGAAACCACTTGATTACCTATCAATGATGTAAACCGTTAACAAGAGCGAGGGAAATCACCATTAATGTCAATGATTCCCAAGGTACCCTAGTGCATTCCAACGAATGTGAATGGATGAGCTGAAGTCGAACATCTGTGAAATCATTCGATCAGAGGTCAATGATGTAAACCCAATGTCGAATGTGAGGAGGTCTGCCATTGAGGCATGCAGGTCCCAAAGTACTAATTGGTTTCTAAGTCTAGTCCCTGGATAATGTGTTGAAGTCGACAGGAATAGACTCGTCGAAGGAGGGCCTTAATGTATCCCCCATCAACGACACGAAACAGACATAGAGATGTAATTGGTAGATCAAATGAACATGGATTGACACGGGTATTGAGACAAGATATTTGTGATGGTTGACTCTCGAGGCGGATACTTCCCTTGAACACTGAGGTACAACAGTAAAAACATGACATGCACTAAAACTTGATGATGCAGTGGATGCTGTGACTTACGTTAGGTGACCCAGAGGAGTGAAAGAAACTCAAAGGATTGGCTCAGTGTAGAGGTTTAGTGGATTAGAATGCGTGCAAAGACAAAGTGTCGTGTTCAAGGGCAACTCTAAGAGTTACTTGGTGATGTTCTAAAAAACTGCTTGGCTTGCTTCTTTCAATTTTCCCCCCATCCAGATAGACGAGTACCTCTTTTTAATTTAACGAGCTCGAGGAGGATAACACATGCTCGATCAAACTCACCTTCGATAAGTTCCTCTTCCTTTGTTTAACGAACTGGAAGAAGTAAGGGTTCGATCCCATATGGGTATGTCGATGTTTTGTTTAGCGAGTCCAAAGACAGAAAACTCGAAGGTTTTTCATGATTATAGAGTCTGGAAAAACACTTAAAAGAGAACTCTCTCAGTTCCTTTTTCGTAAAGTAGTCGAATGAGACCGAAAAAGAAATAAACTATCACTCAATAGACGTTTTCTTCAAATACTTTAATGAGCATGAAGAGAACAAGGTCGCTCGGTAATCTTTTCATGTTTAGAGAGTCTGAAAATAACTTAAAGATGACTCCAATGTTGTCCTTTTTTGTAATGTTAGTTTCACGAGGCTGAAAAAGAGATAAATTATCACTCGAAAGATGCCCTTTCAAACCTTTTAACGAGTGGGAAAGGAAGCAAGATCACTCGGCAATCTTTTAATGTTTAGAGAGTTTGAAAAGAGATTAAAGGAGACTCCAGGGGGTTCCTTTTTCGTGTATCCATACAGGTCCGAAAAAGAGATAAAAGTCTACTTGGATCCATTCTCATGTATTTACGAGCACGAGAAAGAACAAAGACTAAGCTCGGTATGCCCCCAGCATGAAAGCTAGTGGCTTAACTCCAGAAAGATCATCAAAAGCTGGAGACATGCCCTCCAAGCTTCGATTCATTCACCAGCTCTGAGGTCATCACCAATTTCTCTAGTAGATGATAAAAAGGAGAAGGGTGGATGAAAAGAAGGTTCAAGAGAGGTGACTATTTCATTTTTTAATGAGATTGAAACAGGAAAAGAACTATGCTCAGGACCTCTATTTCATTTTTTAACGAGCTTGCCACAGAGAAGAGAAACTATGCTCATGGTTTCATTCGGATCATGGCTTCCAAGAGGATAATGCTCTGGAAGGGTACCATGCCAATGAATAAAACGTGGTCATGGCCTCCAGGAGATCTTCGCTGGATGGAAGATAATCACTCGATAAGGAACACATGTCGAGGGTCGCGATAGGAGTAAGGAGATCAGGCTCCAATAATCCTACCGAAGAAATCACCATGTCCACTACCGGATCCAAATCGTCGGAAGTTGAAATCATGGGAGATGATGAAAAATCAACACTAGGAGGGGAGATAGACGATATATCTGCCCGAATTTCTTCACGAGGGGGAAGAAAAGAGGATCGGTGACAATTATTATCCCAAGGTAACTTGTTCATGCGAAACATTTCCAGAATAGATTCATCCGAAGGAAAAGTTGGGGAAATGTAGTCGATCGCAGACGACAAGGGACTCAACCGTGATTGAATCGAGGAACTGTCAAATGCCAATAGATGTTGGGCATCTGACGAGGGAGAAGCGGATTGGGTAGAAACATATGACATTTCGGCTGGACTAAGTGGCACGGTGTCACCTAGTGCATCGAATCCCAATGGACGAGGTACAATCCAAGGGTCAGATGATTCCAAAGATTGATAAGCCGTGGTCAAAATCATATCGATGGTGGCAATATGATGGGTAGTCGGTGAAAGTGGTGTAGGGAAGGTACCCATGAGGCTAGAATTTTTCAGTAAGCCAACACCAACTCTTTCATACGTGATCTTGTGGTCTCCTAAGAAAGGAATATTGTTGGTAGCGGGAATGCGAGCATCGGTTGTGTAGAAATCTAACTGATCAATAGTGACAATTTTGCCCTGATGAGGAAATTGGACACATCAAAAAACTGACGAGGAAACGACAGTCATAGCATAAAACCAACTTCTTCCAAGTAACAATTTGTAATCAAGGGGAGCATCGACCACCTCAACATCAACAGTAACAGTTTTTCCACCCAATTGGATGGGCAAGGACTGTAAAATCCCATGGGGTTGAAAATCTCGCCCATCGAAGGTGCGTAACATCGTTGGGGATTTGTTGAGTGCTAGTGATTTTAAACCTTTCCAAAATGCTAAAGACATGACACAAGTTGAGGCTCCCTCGTCCAGAATAGTTCGATGGATTTGTTGATTGTGAACAACAACATCAACTTGGAAAGCAAGTTGGTGGGAGAGTCGAGACGCATAATTATCCAGGTTAAACATGATCTGATTGGACGACTCAGGATCAACAGCACCAAGAGCGGTCAAGAGAATTCTACGTTGACTGGGGCAGTGCTATAGAACTTCTAATGCAGACATAGCACACGGTGCTTGAGCCAAATCTTCAACAATGTTGTAGTTTTGGGCAGCACGTGAACTAGAATTAAAGGTAGTTTTGCGGATAGTGCTCTTAGGAGGGTGTAAGATAGATTCGAACGTGGGTTTCTCAATTTGGAGTGGTCCAGACGGAGGATTAACTGATGGAAGACTAACGGAGGATGATGATGGATCCGGTAAATTATCGGTACCGTTAGTGTCTTTTCCTTTGTCAGGATTACTTGGTGTGTCGTAGGTCTTAGAGTGAGTGGTCAAATTGATTCCATTAAACATATAAATATGTGCACTCGACGAGGCCTCATCATTAGGATCGCTAGAACTGCCCCCAGGAGAGGGGGTTTGAGCAACCATGGATTACTGTTGTGGAAAAGGTTGAGTAAGCACAGCAGGTTGTGACTTCCCTTGGAAAATTTTGGCCACTTCATTGCGAAGTGGACAATCTCGAGTGTAGTGATCGTCACCACAAATGATACATGGGAATTTCAGTTTCCGTTGTGGTTGCTTTTCAGTAGCAGGTGTTTGATTTTTGGGTTGTTCATTATTATTTTTTGATTTATTCTTTGTCTTCTTCTTACCTCCGGGTTGTTGTGAAGGGGTAGATTGAACTGCATTCACCTCAGAGATCTAAGTTTTGGGGGAGGTAGAGGAGGGTGTAGTCGATTTGGAAAAAGATTGAGTTTTGATGGAATCGATAACACCATCTGCATGAGATGAGGATGATGGCTTAGAAGGATCGGTATTATCTCGAGCAACATTTGGAAGCAAATCATACAAAGTACCAGATTGGGAATAAACCATGTCTAAGTACTGAGCCCGAGCAATGGCTTGTTCCTCTGTGACCGCACCACCCATAGCGACATCGCGAGCGATCGGGGGTAATGGTGATTTAGTAAACCATTCCGCGCCCAATAGTATGTCAGGAATGACTTCCTTGATCATCCTTCATCGTCGTCTCCACTCATGAATATGGTCAAAGATATGCACGGAGTTAGTTTGATGAAGGGAGGTCAAGATTTCAGTACCCGTCTCGTAGCGAATAGGCAGTTGAAAGTGTGTGAGGAAAGACATGGCAAGGGAATTGAAATCATGAAAAGAAGCATGGGGTAGTTCAATATACCACTTTGTCGCCGAACTGGTAAGCGTTCGTTGGAAAAGATGCAAACGTATAGAATCATCCATGAGGGAGTTTGATGAACACCACAAATGGAAAGTCATCACATGGTTGTTCGGATCTTCACCAGGGTTTCCATCAAATTTTGAAATATCAGAAGGAAGTTTAGCTGGAATGACTGGCCAAACCGGTGAATGAGAGATAGGATCATTAGTTAACTGAGACAAGTCTGGGAGATCCAGAGTCGCAAGGAAAGGTAGATGTCGGTTAATTTGCGAATGATACTGGTGTGGCATAGGAACACCAGTAGGACCATAGACTGGGTTAGGTGGATAGTTGTAACCAGTAGGTCCTCCTACATACAGTTGTTGCTGGCCAGGATAAGAAGGATTCGATGGTGTATGAGAAGCATTGGCATAACCTGGTGGGTTCTGAACATTATAGGCCAGGTGATTTATTTTCCCATGAGGAGGATAAACATTTTTCCCTTGAGAATGGTAAGGAGTATATCCTGGAGGCAGATACACATGAGGCCCATGAGGAGGATAAGACTGTGGTCTCGGAGAACTCTAGGTGGTGTTTTGGATGCCGCCCGGATAAGATTTCCTGTAAGATGTTCCGGAAGGGACAGGATTAGATACTCCTCCTAGTGGGTTATTATACAAGTGCCCCCCAATGTGGGGTTGGGAAAAAGTGCCTCCTGAAGATACTCCCTAGGATTGTGAATGGTTTCCAACAAACGAAGGTTTCCCCCCTGCCAGCGGTGGATTTATGACCGGGGTATGACTGAAAAACGGAGGTTGCCCTCCAAGAGGAGCATGAAAAGGGGACTGTCCCCCGGGAGGGGTAGGCTCGCCATGGAAAGGTAGTCCTCTAGGAGGAAACGGTTCGTTGGATGGTGGTTTCCCTCCAGCTGGTTGTGTTTGGCCAGCACAGGTCTGCATTCTCGGGTGAGAAGATGTCCCAGCAAGATTGTGTGGAACATGCGGAGCTTTAGAGTAAAAACTTGTAGAAACGGGGGTAGATATTGAAGTGCTTTGGGGATGAGTAGAGGTGATGAGTCTAGCATTAGGATGGAATTGTGCTAGCGTGGCAGTAGAGTGAATAACCTGATCGACTAGGTGATTCATGGTTTGGCCGGATGGTCCTGTTTCACTAGGAGGGTCATGAGGATGAAAGGGTTGTCGAATAGATACGAAATGTTCATAGAGATCACGTCCCGATGAAGTCCTCCATACAGAACGAGCAGGTGTGGGATTGGTTTCTACTGGGGTGCTAGGACGAACAGGAGTCCTATACTCGTCACCAAAGATTGGTTCCATGGAGCCCATATATGTTTCGGTAAAGATCCTCTCTGGTAATCATGGGACTTCTTTGTCTATGACGTTCCCAAGGGAGCCTAAATGAACCAAAAGTGGTTCGAGAGGAGTTACCGACACAGGTGTGGTGGTATTTTCAACCGTGACCAAAGCGTATTCTAAGTTATCTAACGGAGGAGCAATAGAACTTCCAGCGTCAGATTGATTTTCTACCTCTCTACGGTAGTTGTCTTCTGGAGGGTTAGGAGGTAAGGGTTGATAGCCTTCCGGAGGTAGCCCTTTCATCCTACGTGATCGGTGAAGACCTTTATCGTCTACGAGCTCAATTGTGGAGAATAACAAAACACACTGAAAATCTAGGGCCAACTAAGAAAAAGAAACAGCATGCACTAATAAAATCTAGAAATCAACCGAGCAAACAAAACTTCTCTCAATGACCATACTAGTTGGTGATGAAATCCAACATCGCGGGATCAAGTCGAGAAGGGGCTGGGATATGGTGGAATAGTTACAATGGCGACTTGCTTAACGGACTTACGCCTTGGTGCAAGCTTCCACGTAGTAATTGTGGATTTAACCTCCAAGGAGCTCGAGTGAGTTTGACCAATGTCTGTTCCAGGTACAGTGAGACTTCCCTTCACCATCACCTTGTGTAAGTACCTAAAGATTATGGCAACTAAAGACACCAATTCGTAGTGAGTCCCTGGGCGAGTACAGTCGACAGTCCGATCCGAAACGTATGGGCAGGATAACAAGTCCAAAATCAACCCGAAAGGCTCTCACACATAATCGTGGGTATACCTTACAGTGACCCCCAATATACGATCCGACCACTACAAACAGTTGAACCACAGAAGGATAATCTCCGTAATTCGCCCAAATGCGACCTCGTGCGTAACCCCTGTGTGAGAGGGGGATCAGAGAAAACCAATACGACAATTGGATTTGACTCTCCCTAACTCAGGATGCTAATGTTTGTTTTGAAAACTTTGGAGAGTTGTACTCACAGCCTAATCCAAAGTGCTAACCCTAGTCCACTGTTGGTGGAATATCCTAAAAACAAAAATGTTCTAGATAATTTTTAATTAGCGTTTGTTCTATAGTTTTTCTTTACTCAAAGGGTGCACGAAAGTGAAACTGATGGAATGATGACTCAATGCCCAAAAAGATGCATAGAATATGATAATCAATCGTTTCTTTTCAATGAACGCCTATTTAAGGGAAAGAGAAGGAGTCGTTTTCACTTTCAAACACTAATATGAAACGTCTTTAATCAAACAGTTCTTAATCGAATCCAATGCAATGCTAAAACATTTTCAAAAACGCCTTCTAATATGCAAACCAAGCACTAATATGTATCTTTTTCGTTTGTATGTGAATGATGACTAATTCAATGCAAAAACTTCTCCTATCAACTACCTTTTCAGATCAAGGAGATTCAGACAAGTATGATTAGATTTCGCACACACAACACACACCCTCTTGTTGTGATTGAAACAAGAAGCAAACAGAAAACAAAAATAACAAAGAAAAATTAAACAATTCACACAAAAATGAGGTGTTTGAAGAACAATGACCTCAAAAAACCTAGTGAGAAGAGTCACAGACTTCAGATGTCCTTCACTGGAGTTCCCGCTCAGTCGGATAGGAGAGAAGAAAACAGTGGATTGATTTCAAGCTCTCAACAGCAAAAACTCAAAAATAATGAACAAGGGCATAAAATCTAAAAAACAAGGTGTTTACTTCTCAGTAGGAAGCATGTCAAAGGTCAAAGGAAGAATTGTTGAATCACAAAGCACCTCAGTAAGTGAAAAATCAGGGTCTGGACCTCCAAAAACTGCAATTTTTGAAGAGATTTTGTGCAAAAAGGGGTTGGCGCTCTAGTGTAAGGGACACCAGGGTGTTATAAATCTCTTTCCAGCATCTTTAGGGAGTGTTGGTGCTCTGCTAACATGGGCATGGGGGCGCCAGGCTCAAAAAACTCATAAAAATGTCCAAAAACCCAAAATTTCAGTCAAATTTTGACAGTCAAGCTGAATGTGATGGGGTAAAGAGTTAATAAACATATGAACTCAAACAAATGGGGTGAACAAGGTCTGAAAACAATCAAAGGGTAAGACAAGGTCTATGAGGAAAAATCAAAACCAAAAGTTTCGATTCGTATCCCCAGTGGAGCCGCCAATTTTTGTTGAAGGAAAATCTCCCTGCGGACAGGTAGATCTCCTCAAAGAGCTAGCCTCTTAACTCTAAGACATAAAGTGCTTATCATGGTCACTGACTTCCTTTTAGATCTAGGTGGACTAGTGTGTGAGGAGGAAGGAGAAAAGAAGTACCTTTTACCGGTGTTTGTCCCTGCACGCTCTGAATTGAGCTCCAATCTTTTGCTCCTCGATAAGCCCTGTAGAAAAACAAAGTACGACCACTTCCTACCCTATCAAGATTAGTCTGAAATAGGTCTATCTACTAAAGAGACAAATTCATGTGATATTGAACATGAATTAGAAAGAAACAGGCCAAGCAAATTATATTAATGAGGACAAAACATTACTTACAGCTGTAGATGGAATGCGACAGTTTCGTCAAGTTCTCCTTATCTACCCTTTGATCAAAAGATCCACGATCTAAATGATGATAGCTTCACCGATTGCTCCCTATGAGATCATAGGTCTCTTGCTTCCAAATAATCTATGTTCCATCACCACTTATAAGATCATAAGTTTGGTGTGATTCTCCCTTTTCATTCCCTTTTCACCATGAGAAAGATTACTTATATAGCCTTGGAGAGGCTCAACAAATTGAGATATCTTTGGGGTGAGTTGAGGATTTTCCTCCCTCAGTTAGGGATCTGCCCTAAGATCATGGCTTTATTGAGGATTCAAATCCAACTACCTTCTAAGAATGAAAATATCCTTCCCCCCATTCTTCTCAACAAATCAACTGCTGCCCAGAATAGGTAGCGCTCCCTCAAAAGGGCCATCAGAGCTCTATAGCGCTCCCTAGTAGGCTTTAGGGGAGCGCCAACACTCTTGAGGGTAGGAGCACTCCTGCAAAAGGGAAAAAGAGTGTTATAATGCTCCCTGATAGCTTATGGGGGGGCGCCAACACTCCTGAGAGAGGTATAGGGGAGCGCTCACCTCCAAAAACTCAGTTTTTGGGTGCTTTCAGATGGCAAGAGGTTCATAAGCCTGTTAAATCATTTCTCCTCTTCCAAAGCAAATGTTTGAGGTGTTTCAAGTGTCCTTCTCATTTCGTTATAGGCACAACATAGGCATCCTAGCAGTATGCTTTCTTTGACACTTGCAACACTTATAATGACGACACTTACAACACTATCAAAGTGAGTAATTTCGATGTGTAACAACTGTTGTTCCAGAGTTTGTGTTTTAAGGCTATAAAACACACCGTCTAGGCATCCCAAATAATAGTGTTTTCTTTCATTATAAAGGACAAGGAAGGGTCGGTCAGATTCAGTTTCTCAACTGTCTCTGTCTTTCTTCTCTTTGTTCTTGGATGGTTATGTCCCGTTCTATTGCTGCCCACGATTGTTCTAATTCGGTTCTGTTTCTGCCGGTTTGCAGGATGGTATTAAAGAGGTTTAGTGCAATACTAGTTTGGTCTTGTAAACCTATGGCTACGTTCGGTTGTCGAGCGTTTGGGACCGTCATAGATAGTTAATTTTTATAATTTTCATAAAAATGTTTTTTGTGAGTT
>ML837224.1:0-16509 GCA_009831015.1 Picea engelmannii | reverse complement strand
TTTTCATCTATTATGAATTAAATGCAAAGATATTCCTAATAAATGTTTTTATTGCTCGTACCTGAGATTTTTTAATATATTTTTTTTTGAATGTATAATAGACACCTGTCTCGTATATGTCTTTTATTTATTTTTATTTATTTATTTTTTTTTTATTTTTTAAATATTTTCATCGGAGTTTCGGGATTTTTGATGACACGAAAACGAGATGTCGTAAAACCCCGATCGCCGAGAATGTGATATATTAATTCAGTTAATCATTTCATTATTTTAATAAATCCGGATTATCCTTTCAAAGTTTTATTAATTAAAATCTTTCGGAAATCGGGAATTCGGGGATCGGGAGATCGGGATTTCTAATGACGTGAAATTTTCCTTCGCAGAATCGCGAATGGCGATTTTCCGATATAATTAACTACTCTTAATCATGTTTAGCATTAATTAGATTATAATCAGACTCTCATTAAGGATTGATTTAGATCGGGGATCGGGAAATCGGAAAAAACGATGTTAAGTTTACTTGTTCATTCGAACAGCGAAACGCGATTTTCCGATATGATTAACTTAACGGTTAAGACTGATTTTTAAATGAGATTTAGGAAAATAATGGATTAATAGAAGATTAGTGTATCGGGAAATCGGAGGTCGGGAGATCGGGATTTAATGTGTACTGAAATTTGTTATTATCAAACCGCGAACTTCGATCTCCCGATATGATTTTAGAGAAAACTTTGAATTTTATCATTGTGATTCATTAGAATATTATTTGAGAAAGTATTGTAACATTCATTGAATAATTTCCAACCATCTTTTTTCCCGAAATAAACCCTAAGTGTATTTCAGATTCATTAAGTATGAAAATTTTGATTTATAAAGATTTTGAAAAGTGCAAAGACTCCAGGATATCAAAAACTTTGCTCTTAAGGTAAAGATTTGAGTTCAGTTTCAACAACAACCATATTGCTTCTCACATGAACCAATGTTGTTATACATCATCTATACCCATTCCATGGAACATGTGTAACCTATGGTTACTTTCTTGATTCTCCATCTTCAAGCACGAACTAACTCCTCCTATTTGGCTGGTGTTTTTTGGAATTCTCAATACTGATACTTATTTGGGTGAAGTAGCACTGACTTCAACTTCTTCTTCACTCATCTCTTCTCTTCTATATTCTTATACTCTTTATTCTACTCCAATATCCTTGCTATCTTTCGTTCTATATTCTTGATTAAATATACACAAGGGGGGTGGTTCAAAGGGGGGGCAAGTCCATATTCTTTTAACATTTCTTGTGAGGTGACCTAGAGAGTTTCCTACTTGTAGTCATGCAAGACCATATACTATTTCCAGTTCTTCTCCTCCACCATTAGGGGAGCCTCCATCTTCCTCTTATCCTCCTACACCTCTAATTTGTGCCTCATCTTCCTTTGAGGTCGCAACACTCCGAAATAGACAAGGGGATTGGAATTTGTCACCTAGGCCTTACTATTACTACCGGTATCCCCATTGGACACCCTATCCTCAATGCCACACCTCTTTGCGGTCCTATCCTCATATGTGCTCCTCCCTGACACAACACACTCTCTCGCGCTACCTCCTAGTGCGGTCTCGTTTCTATTCATATTGGGCCTGACCCATCATCTTGTGCCCCTATCTAAATTCATTCCACTTCTTTGTTCTATTTTCCTTATTAAATAAACTCTTCTTATGTATCTCTCATCTCTTTTTATCCTTTTCTCCTATGGTTCCATCACATTCCTCACCTCATCTCAACAATTTATGGATCCTCCTCAATGAATCCATATCCTCTCTCATTTTCCCTCATCTTTTCAACCCCCCTAGCACTAAGGGATTTTAATTAGACATTTTGTCGAGCTCCATGCACGTCAACCCTTTCTCCAAGAACAAAATCTTGATCCATAGCAGAATCTCTTCTAGCATTTGTTTCCTTAGACCTTTTGCAAAATTTATTTCTACCTCGTTGAAAGAATCAATGTACTTCACAACAAATTCAATAATATATCCCTCCTTTACTCGAGCAAACCAAAAATCAACGTCGTGAGTCCACTTATTTTCTAATGCCTTCAGTCTCTCAAGTGTGGGTTGATCCCAAACCACTGGTTTTAGAGGCCACAAAGAAGAATTGGTGGCATTTTTCCTTTTCAACCATTCATATAGAAAAAAAGTGAATTACACAAATAAAATATCATGCATATCATTGTAGAGGTACTTATATTTCCATTGTTTCACATTCACTCTCAGGCCTTAAGTCTCTCATTGGGAAAACTCATGTTCTTTTGCAATTAACTGGTTTTGAATTTACTCCCGAGATGGATACAACCTCATTTCTTTCCTTCATCATTGCATACAATACTGTCAGGTCCTGGCAATGGAACTATTTGTTGGTCCATTTCACGCTTGTGCGTATCCTTCCTAATGCTTGGGGTTTTAGACCCAGGGTTCATCTAGATTTGACCAACAAAAACCCCAAAGCATCGACATATCAATCTTCATCCAAGGTCGAAGAAGGTCTCACCTGAGAAATAATGAGGATCATATAGACCATATGGCCCTATGATAGGGATGAAGGTATAAATATATTGAGATCCATCTGGGATAACATTCATCCATTCGATATCTAACAAATTATTTCTATTAATAAGTAAAACAATACACACACACATATCCAATTACCACATTAGCAACACATAATGGATCAAAATCGTTGTGGCTTTATTATCATTGTCATTCCATTGCAACATAGGAATACATTAAACAAATCATATACTACAACAACATAGTTTATGTCTCTTTGGATAAGCTTCCCGATATAAAAGTGTTACTCTTTGTAAAGGTTGTCACACCTATGAATAACACACTTATTCTATTCCTAAGCATGGATCCCTATATTATGTATTCATCACACATTGGCCATCTACTATTAGATATGATTATATATATGCTCACTCATTTTCACGGTTCTTGAAGTAATACATGTACCCCTTGGAATTGGTCACATCCTCCAAGGCTTGTTTGGGCTATTTATGCATACATGGACATACTCTACACATGCCATGTTGGAGATTCTAGAGCACCCTCCTTTCTCATCACTTTTGGAGATGTTCCTTGCATAATTTGAGGGCCAACCCACACATGTAGGATTTATGACAACCATTAATGTGTTTTTGTTGATTATTTGACTTGGAGAGGCCTCTTCCTTGCCTTGTGGAGCATCGTTTCTTAATTTGAGGGCTTGGTCATAGCTTGGAGATACCTTTTGAGCATTCCTTGAGAACATTTTGAAAAGGTTGTCCACTTTTGAGGTCCTTCTCCACATTTTCATGAGGTTGCTCCACTTGGAGGAGATAAATTTTGGAGCTTTTCTTTCTTGGGAGGATACTTTTCCATGCTTTGAGGACTACACATGACCTTTCTCTTGGAATGTTGTGCTAGAAGAGAAAGTCGATCCCTTTCTTTGTGGGATGTCAATCTCTTGTGAGGTTTTTATGTACATGTGGCATCATTTTATTATGTATTGACTTAGTCTCCTTATTTTTTTGGATGATAAGACTTCTTTCTTAGTCTCCTAGGATAATTTTAGGGAGATAACATTAATAAACAATGAGAAGGATGTAGAATTTGTTGGATTGTTATATTCTTTGCAGTGAAAGTATATTCGAGGTGGATCGACTAACACTCAAATTCGAAGGAATCGACAACAATTTGAAGGTTGAGGTGGCTCGGCCGAGTAAATTTAAGGAATTAATAGCGAGTTGAAGGTTGAGGTGGTTTGACTCGATAAAGTCGAATTCGAAGACATCGAAAACAAGTTGAAGGTTGAGGTGGTTCGATCGGGAAAATTCCAAGTCGAAGATATCAACAACAATTCAAAGAGGTCAACTGACAAGAGGTTGCCAGGAGGGGGAACTGACTAAATACTGAATGAAGGTCGATTGGTAGTCGACTGGTAATCCGAATTGGTAGTCCACTGTAACAAAATCCTGAGATTCATGGGATTTGTAACCAATGATCTGCATGGATCTGTAACAGTTTTTCGACATCTTTTCTTTAGGTTTTTTCCTAATATAAAAACTATAAAGAAGGCATGTTGTAATGATGTAAAGGCTAATCACTAATGACTAATCATAGATGTTGTTGAGCATGCATATGTAAGCCAAATTGGCTATAGGGTTGTTCTTGTGTAAATAAAGAAGGTATGATGTTGATTGTGTCTTAGGTGTAGACCAAGGTTAGGCATATAACCTTTTATTATAAATGAATAAGACAACAAGAGAGAAAGACACTCAAGGAGTGTTGGTTTTCCCATTTGGGTTTCCAGGGTAAAATGTTTGTGTACTGTGTGTTTTCATTGTCATTTACTTTCTTGTCTAAATATTTCTTCCTCTCTTCTGCTAGGTTTAGTGTGGAAGTGTTCATCATTTCCTAACATGTGGCATTAGATCTTGGTTTAACAATCTTGGATCTGAGCTAAACCCTAGGTTCAGTAAGAGTCATAAGTAAAAAATATTTGAATATTGTGTTAAAGAATGGGGAGCAGCTCAAGAATAGAGATTGAAAAATTAAATGGTCATAATTTTGAGCTTTAGAAGCTTAAAATTGAATATCTCCTTGTAGATCGAGAAACATGGGTAATAGTATGTCTAGGTACAATTCTGATAGGTATGTCGATGGAAGAATGGAAGAAACTCGAGAGAAGGGCAAGGAGTATGATTTAAATTTGTCTTGCAAAATTGGTACTACTTAATGTCTTAGGTGAATATTCGGCTAAGAAACTATGGGACAAGTTGGGAATCTTGTACCAATTGAAATCCCTGGTAAACAAGTTCTTTCTCAGAAAGAAATTGTATCTTCTGAGGATTAGTGAGGGAATTTCGGTGACTGAGAATTTAAATGCGTTTAATACCATTATAAGCCAATCAACTTATGCGGATATTAAAATCACTGAGGAGGAGAAATGTGTTATCCTATTATGTTCTTTTCCAGACTTCTAGGATAGCTTAGTCATGGATATATGGAGAAATTCAACCAAATTAGTGCTAGAATATGTGGTTGCATATCTATTTTCAGAAGAAATGAGAAGGAAGAAATTGAAGGATCGACCAAAGATGCATTAGTGGTGAGAGGTCAACCGGTTGACAGAGAGGTAAATTATCTAGTAGAAATTCTAAGTCGAAGGGTAGATCTAAATCCCTTGTTTAGTCGAAAAGAAGATGTTGGAAACGCGGTAAAGATGGGAATTACAAAAAGGACTACAGTTCGAAGGCAATGTAAGTCAGTACAAGATCCAATGAGAAGTAGTCAGCTGAGAGAAAGATGACTCCATATAAGGGAGGTGATGTGTACCTAGCGTCGACCAGTACACAGTCAGATAAATATGTTTCATTGATCGACTCAGCATAGTTATATCATATGACACCACATAGAGAATGGTTCTTTGGGGACGTCTCAAAAACCAAAATTGTTGGACGATGAAGAGTTTGATTGATACTTCAGGATGGAAGGAAGAGAACCCTTCCAGGTGTTCTACACATTCCTGGTTTGGCAAGAAACCTGATATCTGTCAGCAAGATGAGTGATGCAAAGGTGCACACTTTATTTCATAAGGATACATGCAAGATGGTTAGAGGTGTGATGGTCTTAATGAAATGAGTTTGGATTGGAACCCTATAAAATTTATTAGGGAATGTCGACTTGATTGGATGCAATGACATTGTTGTTCCTGAATTCGACTTGAATTCAACTCGACTCAACTGGAATTGAGTTGAGTCGATTCAAACCGACTCAAAAAGTCATCGTAAAGTCGACCCGACCATGCTATGGCATGAGAGGATGGGACATGTTGGAGAAAAAAGACTTCGAGATATGCATAACAAAGGTATGGTCGAAGATTTTCTTGAATGTAATTTAGAATTTGAATTTTGTGAACATTGCTTATATGTAAAACAAAGTCAAGTGACGTTCCCATACAGAGCGACAAGGGAAAAGGGGATTCTAGATTTGGTTCATAGTTTAGCTCTGTTTTAGTGCCTTCACTTGGTGGATCCATGTATTATGTCTCCTTCATAGATGATTTTTCCAAGAAGACATGGATATATTTCCTGAGGAATAAATCATAGGTTTTCAAGAAATTAAAAGAGTTTAAATATCTTGTAGAAAACTAGACAGATAAGAAGATTAAGGTGCTGGGAACTGACAACGGTGGTGAATTTTATGGAAATGAATTCGATCAGTTATGCAAGTAGTGTGACATAGCATGAAAAAATACCACACCCTATAGCCCACAACAAAATGGAGTTGTTGAGAGAATGAACATAACATTGATGGAAAAGGCAAGGAGCATGCTTAGTGGTGTTGGGATCGCATAAGAATTCCGGGTGGATGAAGAAGACACTACAAAATATCTATTAAATACGTCTCCTTCATCGACGCTAGTCGAAATGACTCGACATGAGGTATGGTCTAGTAATAAGCCTTCGATTTCACATCTAAAAGTATTTGGTTGTGATGAATTTGTGCATGTTCCCAAGGAAAAGAAGAGCAAGCTAGACATGAAGGTAGTCATGTGTATTTTAATTGGATACAAAGAAGGAATTAAATCATATAAGATATGGGATAATGCATCAAGGAAAATAGTGTACAGTTGAGATGTGGTCTTCAGAGAATTTGAAAGGAAGTCTGAGCCTGAAGAAATTGTTCAAATAGAGAATAATCCAGATAAGGTGTGGTTTGAACTGGGGAACGAAGAAGATGATTCAGATGAGTCGATTGAATCAGAAGAAGAGGTGAAACAATTGACCATGGTTGTAAGGAAGTCATAACATGTAAGAAAACCAGTCGAAAGGTATAGTCTACTCGAATTTCGTTCCACGTTTTTGTTAAATTCCACCGATAATGAGCCCAAGTTGGTCGGGGAGGCAATCGACTCAGCAGAGGGAAAACTATGGAAGGATTCCATGGTAGAAGAGATGGAATCCTTGCACAAGAATGAGACGTGGTAATTAGTCGAATTACCTAGTGGAAAAAAACATGTCAGTAGAAAATGGTTATTTAAGAAGAAGATGAACGTAGCAGGTCAAGTCCATAAATTCAAAGCTCGAATGGTAGCGAAAGGATATTCCCAAGTTGAAGGAGTCAAATTCGGTGTTATTTTTTCCCCTGTTGCAAAATTAACTTCCATTAGAGTACCAATGTCTCTGGTTGTTGCATTTGATCTGGAAATACAATAGATGGATGTAAAGACAACGTTCCTACATGGGGACCTGGAAGAAGAAATCTACATGAAACAACCTAAAGGATTTGTAGTAAAGGGCAAGAAATATTTGGTGTGAAAATTGAAAATATCCCTTTATGGTCTAAAATAATCACTAAGGATATGGTACCAAAATTTCGACATATACATCCTTAGTTTGGGGTTTTTGAGAAGCAAAGTTGATCACTACATATATTCGAAAGAAGAAGGTGGGTGTTTCATACATGTAGCATTGTATGTCGACCACATGTTGTTGACTGGAAACAACATGAACGCAATAAAGGAGGTATAATCAAGTGGTAAACACAGGCACACATTGCACCTTTGATTATCCTAAATGTCTTCAGTCTTTGTGCCCTAAAGTAGCTTGAAATAGTTCTAGCCTATTGTGATTTTTGTTTCTTGAGAGATAGACTTAATTATAAATATGAAGTTGTTAATGTTATTTATCTTACACATTGGATTTAGCACACAAATCCACTAGATCGTAACCTTCCTTTGAAGTGGATCTACTTATGGTTCATCCAATTATTTCTAATCAAATTTCTTTAGAGCATTGTAATCAATGATTGGAATCCTAGTGCATAGTCTTGTTACATTTATTGTGGATTCATTAAACTAGATCACATGATTGCATGGTTATATTTCACTTAAAAATGCTTACTTTCGTTATTTGGGATACCCCCCATCGCTTCTAAGAGTGGGCCAAAAGTGCACAGGAAAAGTGTATTGTGGTGACAATGGTGCGCTTCATGTCTTATTGACCCAGTTAGCACATGTGGACATTTCACAAGGGTACTAGTTTAGGCGATAACACATTGCACAACACTTCACAAGTTAGAATGCTCCTTCGGTTGATAATTTAAAGTGCACTGGGGAATTTAGTATCTATTGATGTAGTTATGTGGCCCAACATAGACCTTGGCCTTGAGCTCCATAATAGGAATCCATACTAACATATTTACAACATTTACAAACACGTTCATTTATTTAAGCTCACATAGTTGGACTCCTATAATTATAGCCATACAATCTAATCCAATACATTCCAATAAACCATCTATTTAAATACATTTCAAGGGTCAAAATAAAGTTCATGTCAATTCTTATTTAAACTTCAGTAAAAGTCACTGGCTCATAAGAGGTTGGAATAGAGATGTAATATCTTGATTAAACCATTCGGGGATAGTAGAGGGGGATGCCCTCCAAAATATAAATATTATTAAAAGCAATATGGTAACTAAGTTTAAAATGAAAAAGTGGAGCAATAATTACTACGAATAAACCTTTAACTCAAACTTAGAAGCGGGGATAATTTTAAGGATGGAAATTTATATCAAAATGTAGAAACTTGGGTTAATCTTACGTTTTTAGAAAAAATGGAAATTTACAAATCTTGTTTTGGGAAAAACCATGAAAAATTAACTCATTTAAGAAATTTAGCCCCTAAAATCATCTATAATTAGAAGATCAAAATTATTTTTCCATTATTAAAAACTTATGAAAAAAAAATATTGAAAAAATAAAAACAAATTTTTATTAACTTCATATTAAAAAGAATATTAAATAAAAACTAAATAATTAAACAAATATATATATAAATTATGTAAAATTAATAACATAAAGATAAAAAATAGAAAACAACCTCTTGTATTACATGACCCGAAGACAATAAATCTCATTTCCAAAATATTGGTAATAAAACAAAACCATAAATTTTTACTCATAAAAACTTCGAGATTAAAATGATCTTTTGGTTGTATAGAGCGGGGTATCGAGAGAAAGTAGCGAAATGCATCTTATGGGCCCAAGAAAATGCATAACCTTTCCATAAAGAAGGTGAACAAAATAAAATTAATAAAATAAAAATTTTAATAAAATATATTTTATAATAATTCTAAAATATTAATTTTTTAATTTTTTTTAATATATAATATATTTAAAATTAAAATGAATTTACATTAAAGATTAAAAAAAAATTAAATGCAAAATCTAAGTAGTTGGGATAATGATGATGATGATGATGATTAATGTCCACTAAGATCTAATTGGTCTATCAAATCTTAAGAGGGTAAGTGATTACTTGTGATTTTTTAGAATTTTGTTTCTTTGCTCGAAAAGCATTAAGAGAAGCTTTTCAAGATCACCATACTTTTGTTGAGTTAAGAGGTTAAGAAGGTTGGTAGCGTGATCAATATTTTGAAAATGAGATCTAATATGGGTATAGGCTGGACAATCTAAGAGAAAGTGTTTTTCATCTTCAACCTTTTTAGTGTCAGAAAGGTGACACATTCTTTCATCCCATGGCCTTTTAGGAATTGACCAACTCTCAGTTTCACTATGGAGCTCGTGAGAATTTGTTCTTATCTTAGCAATGCTTATTTTTTTTCTTTACACTTGGCAAAATAGATAGATAATTTTGATCTTCTAGATTATGGTTGATTACATCTTTATAATACCTTAAGTTTCTTTTTTCCTCTAACTCTTTATCACACCACATTTTTTCTTTAAATTTTGATTTGACATTTTTTTAATAGTACCTTTATTCTGCAAAATATGAGATTTTAAGATAATACACTATTTAATAAATATGAAATTTTAAGATAATCCTATCTTGCCCATATAAATTTAAAATTTTAATCAATCTTATTATCATTACACTTTACGCTTGTTCTATGGTATGATTAAGTTTTAGTTAGAAAATGTTTTCCTTTTTAGTTTTTTAAATATTTAAAAAATATATATAAAGTGGTATTAACAAAATGTGAAGTTTTTTTTATTTAAAAATCTATTATTCTTTAGATGGACTTATAACGTCAATGATATGCTCAATGTGCATATCACGGGTGGATGTTTCTAATATATTTTTAAAATCCAATAAGATAAATAGATATAAATAAATAAAATTTATATAAATAAAAAGCTAGAAAAGTTTTATAAGATAAATAGATAAAAAAATATATATATATAAATAGAAAACAAGAAAAGCTTTTACATCTATTTAAATAGATTATAAGAAAATATGGAGGCAAATTCTAACTCATAAAACTAAAAAAAATATTAAGATTCTCTTGAAGAACTGGAATTTCTACCTTAAAAATTTGTATGAATTCCCTAATGTTATGGACAACATGTCAAACAACTATACAAAGAATGAAGTATTTTCTATAGAAGACATTAAGTTTGGGGTTAAGTAGCTCTCAAAAGCAAAAGCTAAGGACATAGAAGGTTATCACGCTGAAATATTAAAAATTGGAGGATCTATCATCATCCCCCGCACACATAAGCTCTTCAACCTAGCAATCTAGCAAAGCTTCCCAAAACCTTGGACACAAAGCCTTATTGTACATATTTTTAAAAGTGGGGATAAAATCAATCCCTCTAAGTATAGGACCATTATGATTAGGCTCATTTTAGCTAAGCTATACAAAAGTATTTTGGAAAATAACATCGACACATGGCTCGAAATCCATGGAAAAAGAGCTAGAGGCTAGGTTGGGTTTAGAGGCTACCATTCCAATATGGACCACCTTGTTAAACTTAGGATCATTGCATAAGAGTGTCATAATGAGAAAATTGATCTCCTTTGTTGTTTCGTTGATTTTAGAAAAGATTTTAACATTGTGCTGAGGACTAACCAATGGAATGGGTTATAAGAGCTTAAATTCACTTTTGAGTTATAAGTTGTTGCAATAAGGATATATGAGAAATTTATTTCCAAGTTTAGGAACATTGATGGCTGGTTTGACTGTAATATAGGAGTCCAACAAGGTTGTCTCCTATCCCCTACCCTTTTCGGCATCTATATTGATAAGTTAGAAGATTTTTTGGAGGACACAGGTTGTGTTGGCCCAACTCTCTCTAATATAGTCATCATCCTCCTTCTTTATGTTGATGATATTTTTCTTATGGCAAAGAGTCCCTATGACCTAGATAACCAACTAATAATTCTCAAGGATTTTTGCTCTAGCATGGGCATGACTGTGAACATTGACAAAAAAAGGTTATGATAATTAAATCCAAAAGGATCACCTATGATACTTTTCTTTATGCAACAATGACTTGGAGGAAGTGCCTCAATACAAGTATGTTGGAATAGATATCCACCACAAGCTCAATCAAAACTATAGTGTTGAAAAAAGGATAAATGGAGGGTGGAAATATTACTATGATCTCGAAAACAAATGTAAATCGGCAGACCATTGGCTTTGGGATTAAAAAAACTCCTCTTTCACACTCTCGTCACTTTGGTTATCTTATATGGATGTGAATTTTGGGGTTGCAGTATATCTAGAGAATCCCGGAGAAAGATAGAATAGATCCAAAAAAAAATTTATAATTTGTACACTCAAAAATAAGGGCAAGACACCCTATCCTATCCTCCTCATGGAAGAAAGTCTTTCCCCCACTGAGAGAATTGCTATTATTAGATTCCTAATGTATAAGAACAAGATAAACAACATGGATGACAATAGGCTCCCCAAAATTGCTTCAAACTCTAGCCAAAACCAACAACAACTCAAGCGAGGATGGCCTAAAGATGACAAATCTTGGCTAAATCATTGGGGAATGCAAGAAGAAGTCATCATGCAAAGTATTGATAATATGACAAATATTATCATTTATAAATTTAAGGAGAATATGTGGTGTGATAAAAAAAATTAGTGGATAAAAGGAAATTACGATACTAGAAGGAGTTGGTCAACCCTAATTTAGAAGATCGAAAGTACCTCTAAGTTTTGAAAAGTGCAAAGAAGAAAATCAACATTGCTAAAATAAGAACAAACTCTCTGTAGTCTCTTGAAGAAATCAACCACTTGTGATGACCTTGTTGTAGTCTCTTGCTACTGTAGCATTAGTCCTTCATACAGGCTTCCAACAATTCTCCAATCAATCTCTTGCTAGCTTGCTTCTAACCTTTCCAATGAGTAATCTCCTCAATATATAGGAGAAGATAATTTTGTTACTTGGATAGGAAATGATCCCAAGATATCTGGAATGCCAGCACTTGAACAACCATTCGTTATCCAACTCATTCTTCTCGAAGATTCTCTTCTAGAAGGCTCGAGAACTTCATCTTTTTCCTCGTTAAGAAGATGTTCGCACCCTGGCCTTTGTTACAGTGCGAACTATTCGCACTCTATCTTAATGCAGCCTGCGAGAATCAGGAATTCTCGCAGGCAAGTATATAGGCAGCCTGCGAACTTCTTGAAAAATATAGTTTCTGGAAGCAGACAAGTGCAACTTTTCTCAGGAAAGTATTCTTATTGAAGAGCTTGATTTTCCATCATCATGACATCATCATAACATCATCACGATGACCAAAATTGTGGATAACAATAATCAAGTGGTAAACACAGGCACACATTGCACCTTTGATTTATCCTAAATATCTTCAGTCTTTGTGCCCTAAAGTAGCTTGAAATGGTTCTAGCCTATTGTGATTTTTGTTTCTTGAGAGATAGACTTAATTATAAATATGAAGTTGTTAATTTAATTTATCTTACACATTGGATTTAGCACATAGATCCACTAAGTGGATCTACTTATGGTTCATCCAATTATTTCTAATCAAATTTCTTTAGAGCATTGTAATCAATGATTGGAATCCTAGTGCATAGTCTTGTTACATTTATTGTGGATTCATTAAACTAGATCACATGATTGCATGGTTATATTTCACTTAAAAATGCTTACTTTCATTATTTGGGATACCCCCCGTGGCTTCTAAGAGTGGGCCAAAAGTGCACAGGAAAAGTGTATTGAGGTGACAATGGTGTGCTTCATGTCTCATTGACCCAGTTAGCACATTGTGGACATTTCACAAGGGTACTAGTTTAGGCAATAACACATTGCACAACACTTCGCAAGTTAGAATGCTCCTTTGGTTGATAATTTAAAATGCACTGTGGAATTTAGTATCTATTGATGTAGTTATGTGGCCCAACATAGACCTTGGCCTTGAGCTCCATAATAGGAATCCATACTAACATATTTACAACATTTACAAACAAGTTCATTTATTTAAGATCACATAGTTGGACTCCTATAATTATAGCCATACAATCTAATCCAATACATTCCAATAAACGATCTATTTAAATACATTTCAGGGATCAAAATAAAGTTCATGTCAATTCTTATTTAAACTTCAGTAAAAGTCACTCTAGGCTCATAAGAGGTTGGAAGAGAGATGTAATATCTTGATTAAACCATTCGGGGATAGTAGAGGGGGATGCCCTCCAAAATATAAATATTATTAAAAGCAATATGATAACTAAGTTTAAAATGAAAAAGTGGAGCAATAATTACTATGAATAAACCTTTAACTCAAAGTTAGAAGCAGGGATAATTTTAAGGATGGAAATTTATATCAAAATGTAGAAACTTGGGTTAATCTTAAGTTTTTAGAAAAAATGAAAATTGACAAATCTTGTTTTGGGAAAAACCATGAAAAATTAACCCATTTACAAAATTTAGCCCCTAAAATCATCCATGGTTAAAAGATCAAAATTATCTTTTCATTATTAAAAGCTTATGAAAAAAAATATTAAAAAAATAAAAACAAATTTTTAAAGCTTCCTATTAAAAAAAATATTAGATAAAAACTAAATAATTAAACAAAAATGTATGTGAATTATGTAAAATTAATAACATAAAAGATAAAAAATAGAAAATAACAATCTCTTTTATTACATGACATGATTTGAGAAGACAATAAATCTCATTTCCAAAATATTAATAATAAAATAAAACCATAAATTTATACCCATAAAAATTTCGAAATTAAAATGATCTTTTGATTGTAGAGACGGGGTATCCAGAGAAAGTAGCGAAATGCATCTTATGGCCCAAGTAAATGCATAACCCTTTCATAAAGAAGGTAAACAAAATAAAATTAATAAAAATAAAAATTTAAATAAAATATTTTTTATAATAATTCTAAAATATTAACTTTATAATTTTTAATTTTTAATTTTTTTTAATATATAATATATTTAAAGATTAAAATTTCAACGCAAAATCTAAATAGTTGGGATAATAGTAATACACTATTTAATAAATATGGGATTTTAAGATAATCCTAGCTTGCGCATATAAAGTTAAAATTTTAATCAATCTTATTATCATTACACTTTACGCTTGTTCTATGGTATGATTAAGTTTTAGTTAGAAAATGTTTTCCTTTTTAGTTTTTTTAAGTATTTAAAAAATATAGATAAAGTGGTATTAACAAAATGTGAAGTTTTATTTATTTAATTTTTTTTTATTATTTAGATGGATTTATAACTTTAATGATATGTTCAATGTGGATGTTTCTAATATATTTTTAAAATCCAAAAAAAAAAACTATATAAATAGAAAGCAAGAAAAGTTTTTACACTTATTTAATATAGATTATAAGAAATTATGGAGGTAAATTCTAACTCATAAAACTAAAGAAAATATTAAGAAGATTCTCTTGAAGAAGTGGAATTTCTACCTTAAAATTTGTATGAATTCCCTAATGTCATGGACAACATGTCAAACAACTATACAAAGTATGAAGTATTTTCTATAGAAGACATTAAGTTTGGGGTTAAGTAGCTCTCAAAAGCAAAAGCTAAGGACATAGAAGGTTACCAAGTTGAAATATTAAAAATTGGAGGATCTATCATCATCCCCCGCACAAATAAGCTCTTCAACCTGGCAATCCAACAAAGCTTCCCAAAACCTTGGACACAAAGCCTCATTGTACATATTTTTAAAAGTGGGGATACAAACAATCCCTCTAATTATAGGACCATTATGATTAGGCCCATTTTAGCTAAGCTATACATAAGTATTTTGGAAAATAGAATCGATACATGGCTAGAAATCCATGGAAAAAGAGCTAGAGGCTAGGTTGGGTTTAGAGGCTACCATTCCAATATGGACCACCTTGTTAAACTTAGGATCATTGCATACGAGTGTCGTAATGAGAAATTTGTTCTCCTTTGTTGTTTCATTGATTTTAGAAAAGCTTTTAAAAATGTGTTGAGGACTAACCAATGGAATGGGTTAGAAGAGCTTAAATTCCCTTTTGAGTTAAGAGTTGTTGCAATAAGGATATATGAGAAATTTATTTCCAAGTTTAGGAACATTGATGGTTGGTTTCACTGTAATATTGGAGTCCAACAAGGTTGTCTCCTATCCACTACCCTTTTCAGTATCTATATTGATAAGTTAGAAGATTTTTTGGAGGATGCAAGTTGTGTTGGCCCGACTCTCTCTATTATAGTCATCATCCTCCTTCTTTATGTTGATGATATTTTTCTTATGACAAAGAGTCCCTATGACCTAGATAAGCAACTAATAATCCTCAAGGACTTCTGCTCTAGCATGGGCATGACTGTGAACATTGACAAAAAAAAGGTTATGATAATTAAATCCAAAAGGATCACCTATGATACTTTTGTTTATGCAACAATGACTTGGAGGAAGTGCCTCAATACAAGTATCTTGGAATCGATATCCACCACAAGCTCAATTGGAACTATAGCATTGAAAAAAGGATAAATGGAGGGTGGAAATATTACTATGATCTCGAAAACAAATGTAAATCGACAAACCATTGGCTTTGGGATTAAAAAAAACTCCTCTTTCACACTCTCATCACTTTGGTTATCTTATATGGATGTGAATTTTGGAGTTGGAATATATCTAGAGAATCCTGGAGAAAGATAGAACAGATCCAAAAAAAAAATTATACTTATACTATCAAAAATAAGGGCAAGACACCCTATCCTATCCTCCTCATAGAAGAAAGTCTTTCCCCCACTGAGAGAATTGCTATTATTAGATTCCTAATGTATAAGAACAAGATAAACAACATGGATGACAATAGGCTCCCCAAAATTACTTCAAACTCTAGCCAAAACCACCAACAACTCAAGCGAGGATGGCCTAAAGATGACAAATCTTGGCTAAATCATTGGGGAATGCAAGAAGAAGTCATCATGTAAAGTATTGATAATATGACAAATATTATCATTTCTAAATTTAAGGAGAATATGTGGTGTGATAAAAAAAATTAGTGGATAAAAGGAAATTACGATACTAGAAGGAGTTGGTCAACCCTAATTTAGAAGATCGAAAGTACCTCTAAGTTTTGAAAAGTGCAAAGAAAAAAATCAACATTGCTAAAATAAGAACAAACTCCCAAAACACCATGGGATGAGAGAATGTGTCACCTTTGTGACACTAAGCGGGTAAA
>WSFP011298029.1:0-45999 GCA_009831015.1 Picea engelmannii | reverse complement strand
ACATCTCATACCAGCTCATGTTCCAGACTGGATGGTAGTAGGAGAAATATGTTATCAAACCATCTTGTAGGGATACAATGCCACCTTGGTCAAGGACAAGAAATAGTATTTCATACCCTATGGTTTCCATGTAAGGTTCTACTTAGTAAAGGACACTGCTCAATCCAAGAAAGAAGGGCTAATCCAACTCGACTTCAGATTCTCGATGGGCATATTCCACAAGAACGATCCAAAGGGCCTAGTCCCGCAACACACTTCACAGGTGTCATCCTGTTAGCCATATGCTCATGACAAGTTCGAAGACAAAGTCTTTATAGAGAATGACCAGGACTAGAATGAGGTAGTGCAAAGGATGGTCAATGAAAAAAATGACCAAGTTCAAGGACATGAGCATGGATGAACATGATATAATTATAGAGAAGTCAGCTCAAGAGGCCCTCTGAGCCAAGGAAGAATCAGAGCGGCAGAGGTCACAGAGGTGCAGAACAGGGGATTGACTATGACACCAGAGGCACAGGAAAGGGTTTTGATCCTAATGGAATAGGCACAACAAGTAATTTATCAACTGCAGAATGACCCAGACCTTGTGGAAATGGTAAGGGTCCCTGTTGAAAACTAAGTTGAGAGCCAGATAGGTCCAAGTGGCCCAGAGCTAATACAAATTGACAAAATCTTCGGGTTAGATAACCCTGAAGTTACAATGCCATAGGCCGGATCACCAAGGGACGTTTCATCTCAGCCAGAGATAGCAAGGACATCAAGGAGAGAAATTGCATCAAACCCCCTCCACGACTTAATAACAATCTATGATGATGAGGAGAGTTTGGAGGTGTCCTTGGTAGCTACGTTGCAGATCACACAGAAAAAGGAACACGAGAAGGAATCTTCCCCAACTCTCTATTCTCAAATTCAAGGCCTTCCACAGAATGACCAGGAGGTCGAAAGTGTCTTAGACACTGAGCTACTCGATGTACCAAAGACCCAAGAGGATAGCCCGAAGGACGAGCTAGGGTTAGACGAATAAGAAGAAGAAGTTCCACAATAGGAAATCGACATTTCAACAGCCGATTATCATGTAATTACCAAGCTTGCCCCTGATGCTTCAATTTCAACTATTACTTTACCTTCCAATGAGCAACAACCAGAGGCCAGACCTTCGGAACAGACGGAAGAGGTTCAAGAACCTAGTCTTGAACAAATATACATCATTGGGAGTCTAGGAAATATGCTTACCTGGGGAGATCAAAAAATCCCCGAACCCATGGATGAGTTTGCCGATATACAAGCCATCTCCTATGATCGGAAGAGGAAAGCCGTCGTGAAGAGAACTACGAATAAGAGGAGGCTTACTCGAGATCGCTCCATCCTCAACACCATAGAGGAAAAAATGATTAGCATGGAGAATGCCAAGACATGCGATCTTATCGACGCAGGGATGGAAATCACATATGCCACCTTGGATAGAGAGAAAAGAGATAAAGAGAAGATGGCCGCTATCCTGAAGGATTTGGAACATCTATGCCATTTGGAGAAATATTATTAGGACTCCACATAGGCCACGATGTTCTTGAGAAGCAAATTCCATGATGCCTACAATAAATTCACAAATGAGCGCCACCTTTTCACTACAGGAATAGCCAATTTTCAAGAAGAGACCCTCATGGTGCTGGCAACGTGCAAAGATATGGAAATATGGTATGAGAAAGAACACCAAGCAGTGGAAAGGATAGATTACATTAGCATCGTTCAACAGGGCCGAGACATTGAAAATCACAGCATTCGAGTACAAAGGGATAGCAACATCAATCACATAAAGAAGTCGACCGAATACTAGGTGAAAATGGCCCAAGAACCTCATCAAGAAATCCAAGAGAAATGTGTCGAGTGCGAAAAGAGTTGGACCAAGATCAACCAGGCGATGAGAGACATCGGCCTCCCAAAATTAGGCACACCCAATGACTTTGTTGACTTGCATGACATAGTAAAATTACATGTTGAACAAGACTCATCATGGGTTGTGGAGATAGAAAAGGTGGTGAACATGGCGCTAGGACAAGTGTAGCATTTCATGGAACACTCAATCAAGGCTCGGATTGTGTTACAACAGTTAAGTGATAAAATGGTCAAGTATTGGGCACAGGGAGTAGAGATAAAGGGGATCCTTTCGGCCCCGATGAAACAACACATATTCCCGTATGCCAATACATGCGAGGATATCTTCGTCCAATTATCAGAGAATGAGAAGAGTCATCCACTCAAGTGAAACCATTTGACAACTCTTAGAAGACTCAGTGATGAAAGCGCCATGTGGTGATGTTTTGTTTTACTTAGCTTGCACTTTTTATAGCTATTTTTAGTTAATAATATGTTATAAATAAGAGGATCAACCTGTTAACCGTGGTCGATGGTTTTTTCAAAGACCCTCATTTTTGGATTGTAAAAAACTATTTTAGAGATACCTTAATTAAGAAATCTGGTTTAGGACCATAGACAAATTTTTTTTATTTTTCATCAAAAGAAGGTGTGATTGGATCTGAAGAAGAATTATTTTTTATTTCATCTCATGAATGGATGTTGTATTGAGTAAGAGCCTATGAATCTATTGATAAATTATCTAATTCGATATTTTTATAGTTCGTGTTCTCTAATGATGAAGAGTAAATCATTGTGTTAATATGTGATTGATGATTAGAGTTGAGGAAACTATTTTTCTTTCCATCGTTTATTGCATGTATGTTTTCTTCTGATAATCGTATCTCAGTCAATAATTGGAACACCAACGGGTTGATGTATTAGTACTAGGCTTTTTGTAGGTGTAAGAATCATTATCTGCATGCTGGAGTATGAGGGTTATCCCAAGCTCAGCCTTCTTCAATAGTTAAGTTCTTTCCCCTTTGTTACCTAGCAGGTTTATACTAGCATTTATCTTGTATCGGTCCCACCTATAAGAGAAAATAAAAAAAGAGAATGTTCGGACTGAAGGAGGAGATTTCACAAGAAGACATCCTGTCAATCACTACGTAAAGCCCATTGATTAATTAGCTGGATCGCAAGATCTAGAGAACCATTCCACCATTAAATGATGCAGAGTCTAATTGGGCTTTGGTGGCAGGTTTGGTTCCTGTTATTGATTTAAAGGGATTTAGGACCCCTCAATAGAAATGGCGTTAGAAGGAGGGCCTGAAGAATGAATGGCTTACAATATTTTTGACACAATATTTCACACATCCTGTAGATTCAAAACAACCCACATGCATGGCTAGTCATTCTCAAGATATCCCACACACACTGAGTACTCCTGGAACGAGTAACTCACCCCAGCAAGAGGAAGAAAATCTATTCCCTGATATACCTTACAGTATTCCTTATGAGGATTTGAACCAGTTTAGAAGGATCACAAGAGCTTACACCCGATAGATCAGAGCGTTTCCCTTAGCTCTGTTACTTCCTCGTAGAAAATAAGTAAGCAGACCAATGGTCGATACCCCCAACTAGGTTTTTGTGCACATAGTAGAAGACCTGATAGATTTCTTCCTCACTAAAATCAAACATCCTCTTAATATAATCCCTGAAACACCAGACGACAACTGCTCCGAGCCCAACGATTTTTCCGACGAGGAAGGGTTTAACTTTGAACACTCAGTTTCAGGATCAGACGACATGGAAGATAACAATGATCATAATGAATAAATGGGAAACCCACCTTAGAATAATCAACCTTGGTTAGCCAGAGATTCTCTGGCCATCCTTGGACGAGTACATAACCTTCCCTGACATCCAGAGAAGTTACTTGCTAAATTTAACCCTGAAACCTCAGGATTGTCTGAAGACCATATCAAAAAATTCATAATAGCTAACACACTGATGAATGTCCAACATGAAGATGTAGTATGCAGGATTTTCCCCTACACTTTTGAGAATTTGGCCTCCACATGGTATTTTAACTTACTTGTAGGATCCATAACTAGTTGGACGAAGTTTCAAAAGGATTTTCTAGATAAATTTGCAGAAGAAACCACTACAGGAGCTTTGATGGCCGATTTGTTTGCTGCCACCATGAGTTCAAAGGAGAAGGTTAAATAATTTAATCAATGTTTCACCACTATCCTAAACAAATTTCAACTCGAAGCTAAACCCACTCAAGAGTTTCAAATCAAAGTATATGCTAATACTCTCCCAGCTTCTATTTCCATGCTTGTGAAGAGGGCTTCCAAAACAACCTTAGATGATGATTTTGAAGAAGAAAAAATGATAGATTTCCAAATGAAGGGTTGTAAAGAAGGCCAGGTCTCATTAGTTAAGAATAAAGTTCAACCTCCTCCCAGGAGGGGACTCCTATTGACTATCCCCTAGGGAAACAAACAGAACAAGGTCCCGAAAAGGGAAGTGGAGACATAGAAGACCTACAATGCATGGTTAAAAAGTTGTCGAATGAAATCATAGACATGAAGATAAGTGCAGGGGAAGGAAACCAAGGCTAGAGGCCATATACACCCTTTTTAAAAATAAATCCACCTTTCAAAGCAATTGAACCCCCCCAGCCAACTTAAACATCGATTTTGGAAATGTAGCATCCAACTCTTTTTGTACCTATCACCAAGAGAAACACTATGAAAGAGACTGCCCAAAATGGGTGCATGACATGAATTTGTTGGCCAATCAATCAAGAGGCTCAGTTATGAACATTGTTGATCAGGAAGAAGTTGATGCACTAGAAGAAACAACCATGTTGATATGGGACTCTGACCTACCAATTCCTTCCAATGGCCTATTTGAGGTTCAAGAACCACCCACAGAAATCTTGGTTGTGAAAACATGAAGTAAGGGTCAACCTGTCTCAAATGACCTTACTATGACCCAAACTTCGGGAGGAAAACCAACTCCCGATCACCCGACAAAACCTTTTGTTCCCTGAAGAAATCCTATAAACATCCTTACACGAGAATCACCCAAGCTAGACTACAACAAAGTAGAAGACTTGAAAAGGTTGAAGGCAAATATATCGGTCATGGACATGTGTAGAATCCCTCAGAAAAAGGACTTTCTATTACAAGCATTGCAATTAATAGAGAATCCTACAACAAGCACTGACCAAGGAGAAAATATAACTCCCGCGGATATAAGAAATAAACCAACTGTGAACACTTGCTCTGAATATAAGAAGGGAAAACCTTTTGTCCCACCGTTCCTTTTGACATTTGAATTCTTCAACAGAAAGCTCCATAATTGTTTGGTTGACTCAGGAGCGTCCCCCAATGTTATGCCATTTTCTATTTGCAAAACATTAAACACAGTCCCTCTCAAAAGTGATAAACATGTAATACAACTGGACAGAACCTAGGTGAATTTTATGGGAGAACTCAAAGATGTAATGATGAGAATAGTGACACACCCCAAATTTGTTCAAGTAATTGACATCATCGTAGTAGATATCCCAGAATCTTATGGATTGCTACTGAGTCGAGATTGATCTAAGAATTTAAATGGATACTTTAGAACAGACTAGGATCACCTTTGGCTTCCATTAAAGGGACACATGAATATGATCAGAATCGATAGGGAAAGATATCTAAAACACACTGTCACCGACTTGGAAACTTTTAACGAGCCCTCATTGGCAGATTTTCCCATGCTAGGAAATTATTCATTTGATTCCAATTTTAGGAATTTCTTCCCCATCTCATATAATGTCCCTCTTACTCAAAAATCCTAAGTGATTTTTCAAGAAAATTTGCCAACGATGGCGGGGAAAACCCTCTTCTTTCAGGAACCGGTGCTAGAAATCATGGAACAGATAGGAGGAAAGGAGGGAAATGGTATAAAAAGGGAAGATGACGATGTTCTCTAACAAATGTGGAACTTATACTTCGATGGATCTAAATCTCAAGAAGCGTCAGGGGCACGGTGCATTGCCATTGACCCAAAAGGTAAACAAAATTACATGTCCTGTAGACTAGAATTTGAATGCACAAACAACACCATCGAGTATGAAGCTCTAGTACAAGGGCTAAAGAAATCCATAGAATTAGACATTCAATAATTGAAGGTTTTCAGAGATTCTTAAATCATCATTAGACAAGTAAGGAACACTATACGTTGAAATTCTCCCCACCTGAGGAATTACCAACAATAAGTGCACAGACTAATAGAACATTTTGAAGCCTTCAACATTACAATGATCCCGAGAACAAAGAACACTCTTGATGATTCTTTGGCCACCGCTGCCTCAAGGCTATCACCTCTATAATAATATGAAACCTCCCATTTCACTATGGAGCTACTCTACAAACCATCGGTGCCCAATAATATTTCTAATTGGAATGTCTTTGAAGGAGATGAACAAATCATAAACCTTTTTACCAATCGGGATAATTTTAAAGACTTGGCTATTGACGATGAAGTATTTCAGGATCAATTAGTAGAGATCGATCCTCATACAGATAATCCAACCAAAAAACCAAAGTCTCACATGATACCGAAAAGGGTATCCAATTTATAAAATATTTTTTACTTAAGGGAAAGATTCAAAGGGTCAACGAACACGAAAATAGGGAGTTCCTGTCCCATGCACAAAACTATAAATCTAGGAACCCTGAAAAACCCCAAGAATATAAATCTTGGCAAGACAGTATCTAAAGAGGAAAGGAAGGCCTATCTCAAACTTTTTAGGCAATATCAATATTTCTTTACATGGTCCTACCGAGATCTGAAAACTTATGATACTCGTATCATTCAACATACTATCCCGTTAAAGCATGAAGTGAAGCCCTTTCAACAGAAGCTCTAGAAGTACCACCCATCCCTAGAGCCTCTCATGTGTCAGGAGTTAAAAAAATTATTAGGTGCTAATATTATCTTCCAGGTTAGACACTCTACATGGGTAGAAAATTTGGTTCCTGTGAGGAAAAAGTCTGTGGAGATTAGTCTATGTGTAGATTTCAAAAACCTCAACAGAGCTTAAGAAAAGGACAACTACCCAGTCCCACCAATGGATAAACTCTTGCAGACTGTGTCTGGTTCTGAGATTTTCTCCCTACTGGACAGTTTCTCAGGTTACAACCAAGTTTTAGTTTCAGAGGAAGACCATTTGAAAACTACCTTTTGAACCAAGTGGGGAACCTTTGCTTATAAATGCATGCCCTTTGGGTTAATCAATGCGAGGGAAACCTTCCAGAGGACCATGGACGTAGTTTTTCCAGGACTAATCAACAAATGTGTAGTAGTCTATTTGGACGACATGAATGTGTATTCAAAGAACAGAGAAGATCACATCCAACATTTAACCCATATTTTTGAAAGGTGTAGGAAATACGGTATATCCTTAAACCCTAAGAATTTTTTTTTGGGTGTCGAGGAAGGTAAGTTGTTAGGCCAAATTATATCTCAAGTAGACATTCACATAGACCCATAATGGATTAGGGCTATAGCTCAATTTCCATTACCCCACAACAAAAAGGCTATGCAATCTTTCTTGTGAGGAAATTCACCCCCGATTTTGCTGAAACTATCAAACCCTTACAAAAAATGATCCGTAAAGATGTTGAATTAAAGTGGGATGATGAAAGAAAAAGTGATTTCAGAAGTATTAAGGTTGCAATATCCCAATCCCCAGTGTTGCAAAGTCCCGATTTTAGCAAAGATTTCTTCCTCTATAATTTTTCCTCCGACCAATCGTTAGCTGCAGTAATGAATCATAAGGATGATGACAACAACACGGCCCCAGTATCATTAATGAGCACTAATATCCAAGGAGCCGAACTAAATTACCCCACTATAGACAAGCAGGCTAATGTGGTATACAAGGTAGTAAAACACTTCAGATATTACATCCTAAAGAATCATACCAAAGTCATAGTGCCTCACCCTGCAATCCGATCCCTATTCACTCAACAGGAGATGGGGGAAAGAAGAGGAAATTGGATGTCAATAGTCCAAGAATTTGATCTAAATATAAAACCTGCTAAACTGGTGAAGGGACAAGGGTTATGCAAACTGGCAGCTAAAGCCAAGGACCAAGTAAATGAAGACCCTGGGTGGGAGAATGAATTGGCATTATGGTGTGGTGAAGCTTCATACATCTACCCAGGGAAAGAGTCTTGGTATGAGAAACTAACTTATCTCATGCATCATGGAACTTGCCCAGAAAACCTAAATCCTAGGGAAAGGAGAGACCTCAAGTTAAAATCAACACAATATCACCTCATAAATTTGGTGCTCTTCCGTGTTAATTATGATGGGGTACTTTTAAGATGTCTCCAACGTGAAGATGTAGACAAAGTTCTGAAGGAGCTCCATGATGGTCCTACAGGTGGACATTTCGCAGGAAACACCATTGCTCATAAAATATTGAGATCTAGCTATTATTTGCCTACGTTGTTCAAGGATGCTCGCACATACTCTAGGAACTATAAAACTTGTCAAATAAGTGTGAGGAGGGAAAAGAGAGAGTTGTTCCTCTCCAACCTATGGTCGTTTCCAGGACATTCGAGCAATGGGGGTTAGATATCATAGGAGAAATTATGCCGAGTTCTTCAAAACAACATGGATCAATGCTAACTGCCACTGACTATTTCACGAAATGGGCAGAGGCCATCCCTCTAAATCATGTAAATGAAAAGGTGGTGATCCAATTCATATAACAACAGATGATCACAAGGTTTAGTGTGCCTTCTGTACTTGTTTTTTATAATGTCGCTTACTTTTCTTCCACCCTATTAACAGAGTTTTCTCTAGATAAATGAATCATAATTAGATACTCTGTAAACTACTATCCACAGGGGAACAGAGTGGCATAATCAACCAATAAGAACCTAGTGAGGATATTAAAGAAAATAGTTGCATACAATCAAAGGAATAGGCATAGTTCACTCCATAATGCTTTATGGGCTGATAGAGTAATACCCAAGGAAGCTACATGAAATTCCTCGTACTTCCTAGTATACGGACAAGAATCCATTCTCCCAAATGGGCTATATCTCCCATCTCTTCAACTTTCTCAAGATTCTATAGGACAACCCTCATCATTCATACAACAAAGAATTGATACCCTCCTCATGCTGGAATAAGAAAGGGAGAAAGAAAAATCAAATTTCATATCTCATCAGTAGATAGTTAAAAGGTGGTTTGATAAGCATAAGGTTAAATAGAAGAATTTTGAAGTGGGAGACTTAGTCCTAAAATGGGACAGAGAAAATGAGCCGAAAGGAAAACATTCTAAGTTTTAGAATCTATGGCTTAGACCTTTTCAGGTGGCTGAGAAAATTGGGGTAGGCACGTACCGGTTGCAAAATCTGAGGGGGGAACCTGATGCCCTCTCGGTGAATGGCCAAGCCCTAAAACAATATTTTCATTAAAAGAAATAAAAAAAAAATGTGTATATGTGTTTTCACAATGTTTTGTTGTAGGGCAGGTCGATTGCAGAATGCATTTTTTTTGTTTTGTTTCTTTCTATAGTGCTTTTGTGATTTTGAATATTGTGTTTAGAAAGACATTGGTTGACCTCAATTCATGTGATATGACAAACTTTGTTATTGACTCATCACTCACATACAACACAAGAAGTGTTGGGAGACCTGTGGTTGTTTTAAAGGTTTTTCTATCTAACCTGCAGATGAACAACCTTGGGAAAATGATGAAGTGTTTGCTTGGTGGTATGGTAAAACCTTAAGGTAAAATTGGTAAACTGGAAAGGACTACATGTACCTCAAAGACAGAGATAGAAAAAATTCACCTTAACCATCTCATTTTGAAAATAACAGACGTCCTCCTCTCCTACTCACTCAGGGCATTCTGCCAAAATAAAATCAACTATATAAAATGAGTGCGCAGTAGGAGAGGGTATGAAAATAACTCCTCCAGGGATATGGATGCTCGCTAGAAGCGGAGCAAGGTGTGTGACGTCAGGGTGACTCTGCTAGGGCTATGGACGCTCGTTGGCAGCGGAACAACACCATAGAAAGTGATTAAGGATAACTAAAGGGCCTGAGGCCAGTGAATGCTTTACTTGACTCTTGTTAAAGGAGGATTTAGTCGGGGTTACAGGAAACAAATGTGGAATAAAGGCTGAAAACCCCATAGGCAGGCCTAGATGCATCAACCAGGGAATTTAAAATGCAAGGATAAAAGAGGCTCCGATAAAAAACGAGTTAAGCTCTTAACCAAATTTTGCATTAGCTGAGCCCAAGGTAAGAACACATATTCTTCTTTTTCCCAGTAAGTTACCATTTGTTGAGCACTCAACACAACTTAAAAAAATCCTTTGTCAAATTTTTACCTTTTTGGGTACCACTTGATCTTCTCCATTGTCTGATTCGATTTCATTTTTGAAAAATGTTTTTTCTTTTCTTATTTTCATGACTCACATCACCTATTCATGTTTTCTTCAACTTATGAAACCTCATGACTAAAAATACCTTAACACTTGAATAAATAATCGACAGCCAAACACTTCACCGAACACACTCAGGGTCAGCATCAGAAGGAATTCAAAGAAGGAAAATGAACCATTCGAAAAACCTCAGTCGTCGAGCACTGATATCCATCATCATCGACAAAAGGAAGTTTTGGTTTGCGCATAAAGATATCACCGATATTCGATTCCCTTTCGGAATTGGTAAAAGACAGTATGGGACAGGATTTAACGAAGAAAGGAAGACATCACCGATAGCCGATGCCCGACGCGCTTATCGGAATCGAGGAAAGACTAGAAGGATCGCAACAAAAATTCTGATTGCGATAAAAGTTATTCCCGATCGTCGATTCCTGATGCGTTTTCGACATCGAGCCTTTTCAAGGGAGCTGATCCGAAAGCGCTTTGATAGATTTATCGTCGATAATCGATCATGGGCACTTTTCGGCATCGACAAGCTAAGGTTTGCTTTAGAACGAATAACTTAAGAAAAATACCGACTCCGATTAATACACGCGAATTAAGTCATCGATCTTCAATGCCACGTGTCTTTACCAGGTAAGAGGGTCATACAGTCTAGTGTTGTCTCGAGTTATTCTTGGCTCCCTAGGTCCGAGTCGCACCTCTGAGTAAGCATTTCCGCGTCAGCAATGTACAGTAAAACCGATCGACGTCAGAACTTTTTGCAGGAGGTTATCAACAAAAAGCATTCATAGCACACCCCCGATCCCCAATCCACCCACTGAGAGAGAGACACGATGGGACATTTTAGCATTGTATACAGTCGAATTTTGAGCCTTTAAGGACATAATTAATACCCGATCATGCATTAGTTGCTACCCCATGCGCCAATCAAAACAACCGTTTAAAATCACCGATAGACCATATCACCACCCGCGCCTCCACTGTCAACCCACGATGAATTTAATTTCTAAAGATTTGGTGGAAGATTTATTAAAAATTCACTCATAACCCAGATTGAATGGTCGATGCGACACGATAAGATATTTCCTGCTTAAAATCTCTTGAGTCATTGTAAACGAAATCATTATGCGCATAAGATAATTCTGGAGCATCTGAAGGAGAAAGACAAGCAACTCAAAGGCTGTATCAATCTCGTGATTGTCAAAATAACCAAGTTTTAACAAGCTTCAGAGGTATGTATCCAAGTCTGTAAATTCGTTGGCTGTAATTTTGATATGTGAGTTTCTCATTTTACACAGTCCCTCAAATTTTGTTTAAGTTGCAGGAATGATGTCACGGAGAAATCCAACCACCAGACACTCGTCAAGAGAACCGAAGCTGAAAGAACCAAAGGTAGGCAAAGGCTCTTCTCCAGGGATCGCAAAGAAATTGGAATACGTCTTGAGGCCGAAACCTATCATTAAGACAACAATGAAGAAATTTTTCATCCTGCCTCCGGCCTTTGGCGATATTGAGGCAAGCATCGAGTCCAAGATGGCGCTCCCACATTGGGGAGAACTCTTTAACAAGATCAGTTGGGAGGAATATCTAGAATATGTCCCACATAGTGATCCTGACGTAAGAGGGCTCAACAACCAGGTGTTCCCAAACATCCAACGGTCGTATCTACATATGGTGGAAAGAAGAACCCCCTTTCTAACCTGCATAGAGGTCCTGAAATGGATCATCGACCACATAGAAACATAAAAGTGTTTAATCAATGATGACAATGGTGGGTGTGTCATAGTTTTCCTCCCGATATAAGTTTATAAGTATTACAAACTCAAAGACCCAGATGAGTGACTAAACATAGACTTCGTTGTGAAATTCTATGACCACCATGACACTAGCCGAGTGATGGCCTCATGGTGGAGGGAGGACAAGAATTTCACCAACCGGAGCACTGGTTGGTACAGAACATCCAATTTAAGGGAGACATACGTCTATATGAGCTCTTATCTATCGTTTTTATGGAGAGAAAGATTGCTCTAGGTTTTTAGAGGAATGGATGTCTTTAGCATACACAGTTGTGATCGCTAGATGCAGCTTCAACTGGGGAAAAATAATATCCTAGCAACTGAGAATCTGTGTGCAGCAGGCCCAGGCGTCGAAGGAAGGGGAAGCACCAACATTTTACATGGCTTCATACTTTACCGATGTCATGTGCACCAGAAACTTCTTCGCCAACATGAATCTGAGCTGGCATGTTGCAGAAATCCTGGTCTGTGTCTAGTTTAGGGTGATATGGGAAAATAGGTATAATAAATCCTACTCTCTCATCTGCAATGAATTCATCAGCTGAATTTATTATATTTTTTTTAAGAAGGAATTATCAAGGCTATCGACGACACCCAAAATATGATATCCAAGGTAGGCCATTGGTATTTGGACGAGTGTGCCACCTACATCAGGGTGTTCGGGGCCACCAGAGCACCGCATCTCCTACCAGCTCATGTCCCAAACTGGTTGGTAGTAGGAGAAATATGTTATCAAACCATCTTGCAGGGATATAATTCCACCCTGGTCAAGGACAAGAAACAAGCTTTCATACCCTATGGTTTCCATGTAGGGTTCTACCTGATAAAGGACACCGCTCAAGCCAAACAAGAAGGGTTGAGCTAACTTGAATTCAGATTCCTGATAGGAAGATTCTACAAGCATGATCCAAAGGGATTGGTCCTGCAATATGCTTCACAGGTGTCATCCTACTAGTCGTATGCTTACAACAAGTTCGAAGACAAAGTCTTTACAGAGAACACCTAGGACTGGGACGAGGTGGTGCAAAGGATTTCCAACCTGAAAATGACCAGGTTCAAGGCCATGAGCATGGATAAATAGGAAACAACTATAGAGAAGTCAGCTCAAGAGGCCCTCTGATCCAGAGAAGAAATTAGAGCGACAGAGGCCATAGAGGTGCAGAACATGGGACTGACTATGACATCGGAGGCATATGAAAGGGTTTTGATCTTAATGGAACAGGAACAACGAGTAATTGATCAGTTGTGGAACAACCCATACCTCATGGAAATGGAAAGGGACCCTGTCGACAACCCAATGAGAGTCGGATAGGTCCAAGTGGCCCAGAGCTAATACAAATTGATGAAATCATTGGGTTAGATAAGCCTGAAGTTACAACGCCACAGGCTGGATCACTAGAGGATGCTTTAGCTCAGTCAAATATAGCAAGCACATCAGGGAGAGCAAGTGCACCAAACCCCCTCCAAAACTTAATAAAAAAATATGATGATGAGGAGAGTTCAGAGGTGTCCTTGGTGACTTCGGTGCAGATCAAAGAGGAAGAGGAACCCGAGAAGGCATCTTCCCCAGATCTTGATGCTCAAATTCAAGGCCTTCCATAGAATGACTAGGAGTTCGAAAGTGTCTTATAAAATGAGCTACTCGATGTACCAAAGACCCAAGCGAATAGCCATAAGGACGATCTAGGGTCAGGCGAACAAGAAGAAGAAGTTCCATAGTAGGAAATCAACATCTCAATAGTCGATTATCAGGTAAGTACCGAGCCTTCCCCTGATGCTTCAATTTCATCCAATACTTTACCTCCCAATGAGCAAAAACTAGAGGCCGAACCTTCAGAACACATGGAAGAGGTTCAAGAACCCAGTCTTGAACATATATACACCTTCGGGAGCCTGAGAAATATGCTTACTTGGGGAGATCAACAAATACCCAAACATGTGGATGAGGTTGTTGATATACAAGCCATATCCTATAACCGAAAGAGGAAAGCCATCATGAAGAGAACTACCAATAATAGGAGGCTTAATCTGGATCACTCCATCCTCATCACCATAGAGGAAAACCTGATTAGCATGGAGCATGCCAAGACATGCGAGCTTATCGGTGCAAGGATGGCAATCACATATGCCACCCTGGATAGAGAGAAAAAGGATGAAGAGGAGTTGGCAGTTGTGTTGAAGGAGTTGGAACATCTACGCCATTTGGCAAAATATTATCAGGACTCCACACATGCCACCGTGTTCTTGAGAAGCAAATTCTAAGACACCTACAGTAAATTCACAAATGAGCGACACCCGTTCATTGCAAGAATAACTGATTTCCAAGAATACACCCTCATGGCGCTGGCAACATGAAAAGATATGGAAATATGGTATGAGAAAGAACACCAAGCAGTGGAAAGGATATATTACATTAGCACTGTTCAACAGGGCTGAGACCTTAAAGAGCATGACATTCGGGTACTAAGGGATAACAACATCGATCGCATAAAGAATTCACCTGAATACTGGGTAAAAATGGCCCAAGAACCTCATTGGAAAATCCAAGAGAAATGGGCAGAGTGAGAAAAGAGATAGACCAAGATCAATTGGGAAATGAGAGACATTGACCTCCTATAATTCGACACACCTAATGACTTCATCGATTTGCATGAGATAGTCAAATTGCATGCCGAAAAAGACTCATCGTGGGTTGCGGAGATAGAAAAGGTGGTGAACATGGCACTAGGACAAGTGCAATAGTTCATGGAACACCTGATCAAGGCTCAGACCGTGTTACAACAGTTAAGTGATAGAATGGTCAAGTATCGAGCACAGGCAGTAGAGATAAAGGAGATATGTTCGGCTCTGATGGACCAACACAGATTCCCATATGCCAACACATGCGAGGATCTCTTCGTCCAATGGTCGATGTACAAGAAGAGTCATCCACTCAAGTGAAACTATTTGACGACTCTTATAATATTGAACGATGAAAGCACCATGTGGTGATGTTTTGTTTTACTTAGCTTGCACTTTTGATAGTTATTTTTAGTTAATAATATGTTATAAATAGGAGGATTGACCTGTTAGCGGTGGTCGATGGTTTTTGAAAAGACCCTCATTTTTGGATTATAAAGAACTATTTCAGAGCTACCTTAATTGAGAAGTCTTGTTTAGGACCAGAGACAAAGTTTTTCTATTTTTCATCAAATGCGTGTGTGATTGGATCTGAAGAAGAATTATTTTTGATTTCATCTCATGAATGTATGATGTAATGAGTAAGAGCCTCTGAATCTGTTGATAATTTATCTAATTCAATATTTTTATTGTTCTTGTCTCTAATGATGAAGATTAAATCGTTGTGTTAATATGTGATTGATGATTAGAGTTGAGGAAACTATTTTTCTTTCCATCATTTATTGCATGTATGTTTTCATCTAATAATCGTATCTCAGCCAATAATTGGAACACTGACGGGTTAATGTATTAATACTAGGCTTGTTGTAGGTGTAAGAATCATTGTATGCATGCTTGAGTATGAGGGTTATCCCGAGCTCATCCTTCTTCAGTAGTTAAGTCCTTTCCCCTTTGTTACCCAGCTGGTTTATACTAGCATTTATCTTGTATCGGTCCCACCTATAAGAGAAAATACAAAAAAGAGAACATTCAGAGTGAAGGAGGAGCTTTCACAAGAAGACATATTGTCAATAACTACATAAATCCCATCGATTAATTAGCCATATCGCAAGATATGGACAACCATTCCACCATTAAACGTTGTAGAGTCTAATTGGGCCTCAGTGGCGGGTTTGGTTCCTATTGTTGAGTTAAGGGGATTTAGGACCCCTCAACAGTACCTAGTACATTCTAGCGAATGTGAATAAATTAGTTGAGTTCAAACATTCATGGAATCATCCGATCTGAGGTCAATGATTTAAACCCATTTTTGAAAGCGAGGATTCATGTAATTGAGGCATGAAGGTCCCAGGGTACTAACTGGTTTCTAAGTCTAATTCTTGGATAATGTGTTGAAGTCGATAGGAAAATACTCGTCGAAGGAGGGCCTTGATGTATCCCCCATAATCGACACGAAACTGACACAGGAAAGTGATGTAATATGGTGAATCAAATGAGTATGGACTGACACAAGAAATGGAAAGTGGAAATATTGTAGATGGATGGTTTGAAGTGAAACTTCCCTTGAACATGTTGAGGCACGAAAACTGACTTGCAACATTGACTCGACGAGTACCAAAAATGTAATGTGATGAAAATAAGAGCACTCTTCGACTAGACCAAAAAGTATGGCAACGAATTGGTATGACTCAGAGACAACCATATTACCCAACTCTAATACGAGACACAAAAATGTTCCATGTTCAAGGGTGAAAAAAGATGCCAAAAAGGATTCTCAAAAACTTGACCCACTTTCTTCATTTTTTGCCCCACCCAGATAGATGAGTACCTATTTTTCATTTAACTAAATCAAGGAGCATAACACATTCTTGATATAACTCACCTTCGGTAAGTCCCTCTTCCTTTATTTAACGAACTGGAAGAAGTAAAGCTTCATTCCCATATGGGTCCTTCAATGTGTGGTTTAGCGAGTCCAAAGAATGAAAATTTGGTGCTTTTTCATGTTTGGAGAGTCTGAAAAGAACTTAAAGACGACTCCAGGGTTGTCCTTTTTCATAATTTTAGTCTCCAAGGTTCGAAAAAGAGATAAAATATTACTCGAAAGACGCCCTTTCAAACCTTTTAACGAGTGTGAAAGGAAGCAAGATCACTCAGAAATCTTTTCATGTTTAGAGAATCTGAAAAGAGCTTAAAGGAAACTCTAGGGGGTTCTTTTCTCATATAACCTTTACGAGTCCAAAAAAGTGATAAAGTATACTTGGTCACATTCTCATGTATTTATGAGCACGAGAAAGAACAAAGAGTAAGCTCAGAATTGGTTTTATTTTTACAATGCTTGAAACAAAACTAAACTATGCTTGTGATTTCCCAACGTAATTTCCAAAGGTTTTGGGGGATACCCATGGATGGTTGGTACTTTTCCCCTAGCTTGAAAATCTAGTGGCTTAACTCCAGAATGATAATCAAAGGTTGGATACATGTCCCCCCAAGCTTCGTTTCATTCATCTACTTTTATATTGTCATCGATTTCTATACCAGATGAGGAAAAAGGGTTAAATGACAAAGGTGGATGAAAGAAATGTTCAAATAAGAGACCTAACGAAATACTCAACTCGACATCTACGAGATCTAGCTAAAGGATCGACTTGATATCTACGAGATCTAGTGAAAAGACTGGACTTGATAAGAGATGTGACTTTTTCATTTTTTAACGAGCTTAACACATGAAAAGAACTATGCTCAAGACCTATGTTTCATTTTTTAACAAGATTTCCACAGAGAAGCAAAACTATGCTCAAGACATATGTTTCAGTTTTTAACGATCTTTCCACAGACAAGAAAAACTATTCTCAAAGATTTTGTTTCATTTTTTAATGAGCTTTCCATAGAGAAGCAAAACTATGCTCAAAAACTCAGTTTCATTTTTAACGAACTTTCCATAGACAAGAAAAACTATGCTCAAGACCTTTGTTTCATTTTTTAATGATCTTTCCATAGAGAACAAAAAATATTCTCAAGACCTTTATTTCATTTTTTAACGAGCTTTCCACAGAGAGGAAAAAATATGCTCAATACCTCTCCTTGATCATGGCTTCCAAGAGGAAAATGATCTAGAAGGAATACATGTCAAGGGACAAATGTCAGCCATGGCTTCTAGGAGATCTTCGTTAGATGGAAGAAAAACACTCTGGAAGGAATACATTTCGACAACCTCGATAAGGGTAGGGATATATGGATTTAATATCCCTATCTAAGAGATGACCATGTCAATTACCATATCTAAGTAAGGATAAGGGAGAGATTCCCTCTTGTGCAGGGTTAAACACATGGGGAAGGTCGTTACTTAATTAACCTGCGGTGGGGCAGACATCACTGGCATGTGTGGACCATTAAGAGAAGGTGGATGGTTTACCATCATATGAGGGTCAATGAATGAACGTTGGTTGATCATTACTATGTTTCCATTGTGAGGGAAACATATCACTCAAAAGAGAGTGGACACAAAGACTCTCATAATGTAGACATAGTCTCACCCGAGGAGAAGGTTAAATTCCAAGGGGTCGTGAACTACCATCACATTGACGTAGACTATTTTCCTCCCAAAGTAACCAGAAACTGAGGAAGGATCCCTAAAGGTTCACTAACTCTTCTATCAAAAGTAAACAGATTTTGAGTCACGGGCGCAAGCTACAGGGAACCAAAAGCTTGCAAGAATTCATGGATAAGATGATAATAGAAGCACCCTCGTCTATTATAGTGTTAGGAATATTCCTATCAAAAACCTGTATGGTGATTTGGAAAGGCATGTAAGAAGGAAGGAAGGGTTTTGTCAAATGATTCCAATTAATATAAATCATCTGATTGATTGAAGGGGGTGTCATCTAGATGGGCGGAGTGCCCCCTTGTCCGGGTGAATCAATATTAACATGGTAGACCTGAGTAGCATCCTCACTTGTTGAATGAGGAGTGGGATTGATCGATCACGGAACCAGATCGACCACTTTGGTTGCACTCTTCAGGGGAGGAGTGGGATCGATCAATGAAGGAACTGGATCGACCACTTTTTCACTCTTCATATGAAGAGTGGGGTTGATTGATGATGGAACTAGATCAGTAACTTGGGTTTCAATTTTCATATGAAGAGTCAGGATGATCGATGATGGAATTGGATCAGCTAATTGGGTTAGTAGTTCAATCGAATATGAAACCAGATTGACCACCTGATCAACCAGACTGACTGGGGATGGAACTAGATTGATTATTCCATCAACTAATGATGGTTTGGGAGAGATATTATGATAACCAGTTGGAAGTTGAATCTTTTCCAAAAGATAAGAAGCCTCATCCATACAATTGAAAAGGTGAGAGTAATGATCACCTTCACATAACATACAAGGAAATTTGACAGTTCTATTCTTCTTACCAAACTTAACTTGACTAGTTGATGGGGTTTCACTAGCATGTATAGCAGGGGTTGATGACATGGAAGACCACAGTTCTAATACCTTGGGGAGACTAAGGAAATCCCTCAGAAATTGGTGACTGTTACAAATCCTGCAAGGGAATTTGGGTTTAGGATTCTTCATTTTAGACTTGTCAACTTTATCACATCTGAGTATGACTAGCAATAGTTGGTTTCTTGGATCCAACATGATTTGATGCGGTTGGAAGCTTGGTCTCGTTCTTATTATTATTCTTCTTCTCCTTCTGTTTATTCTTCTTCTTATCAACCTAGCTACTCGCTTTAAAGGTCGACATGAGGTTGATTTGTGGGTGGTGTGATTACATCCAAAGCATTAGGTGCATTCAAATCACTGGGAAAATTTGAGATCATCGGAGTGGGGAACAACCAAATAGGTAACCGATTGTGAGTCCTAGAAGACTCAGTGTGGCAATGCACAGAGGACCAACGTTTCCAAAATAAGGAAAGGATAAAGGTTCCTTGGGAAAATGGGTTCCTTTTTTGGTACTCCCATGAATTGATTCCATTGACACTGACTCGACCTAAGCTCCACTAAGGAAAACAATAGGACACACTACAAATATAATAAGAAAAATATAAAAAAAACCTTCCCATAATGAAACCACTAGTTGGTGATGAAATCCAACATCGTGAGATCAATATAGGAAGTCATTGAGATGGAGTGGGTGGATCATTTATGTTGGAGACCTACTTAACAGACTTATGCCTTGGTGCAAGTTCCCACATGGTTTTACCCATGGGTGTACCCTCCAAGGAGCCCGAGTGATTTTTACCAACGTCTGACCCAGGTATAGCGAAGGATCCCCTTCATTGTCACCTTATGTATCAACCCTACAGATATAGGCCACTACGGTTACCAGCTCGCAATCTGCCTCCGGGCGGGTACAATCAACAATCGGGAAGGAACATATGGGCATGATAACAAGTTTGAAATTATTCAAGAGAGATGAATACAAGTGGACTAGAATACTACTAATAACCCCGAATAGATATAGGATTCACGAAGCTCCAAGACCAAATGAAACCAGTCATTTCTCAGGAAGAACCCCCAATATACAATCTTTCTTCTACGTTGATTAAGCTTTAGAAGGGAAATCTTCTCTTCTCTCCCACTATTATAGTAAGATTTTCCTCACCCCAAGAAAACTGCTTAGAAGTTGTAACACTCTTTCATACTGTAACGCTCTGATACCATTTTGTAACGCTTCCCTGGCCGTCATCCAACCCATTGGCCGGGCATACACTACTTTGCGGAACAACATCATTTTAATCTTAATTAATAAAATGCATTTAAAATAGGTTTAACACATTTAAACTCACAGTCAACACAAAATTACTGCTGACATAAATAATCCATGGAATTAACATTAATTCATATGCACAAAAGAATACATGATAAATATAAATACACAGACATGAAAAACATAATTAAAACATCATCTGGTACTTATCTTTGAAATGGTGGTAATTCCACCAACCACATGTAGGCCTTCCACGAACCTCCCAGCCATAGACCATGTTGCTCAGTAGTGGGTCACCCCCGAGATGGGACTAAGCTCCACCCCAAGGTAAGGAATCCTAGGCTAGGCTGAGGTTACAGGGAAAACTATATGGAATGACTGGAAGGATTCTTCCCAGGATGCCATCTTACGCCTACTACTCCCGGACTCTCATTCCCCACATGCCTATTCCACCCAGGAGTATACACCTTCACAAACACAGTCCATTGGTGCTACACCTCCCTCTCTAGGTCTCGACAACAGGTCAGATCAGAAAGTCTCAGAGACCAAAGCTGGTGTTGGACACTCTCTGGAAGAAACCACTTCCCAACAAACTCTCTCACCTGGAAAGAGTTGCTCACAGGCCTGACAACTTGCCTCTTCCAACAAAAATCACCTCCCTCACCTGGAGAGGGGTTACACACAAGCTAAGAACGAACTCCCACTGGCTAGTAAGCCACGCACAATCCATCATTGTGTGGCCACAACAACCAACTGGGAAAACAGACACGAGCTTCCCAAACAAGCTCATCAATCACGAAATAGACTCATGGTTTTGGTTTCGGGATTGCACAAGGTGTACAGAGATCCCATGCATAGGCTCAAACTGTTCATACAGAGGTTGTACCGGCTATCTCAGAAATCAACACAGGATTTTTGGCTTTCAGGGTTGCACCAGGTTATTCTTGCAGAGTTCAGACGGGACTCACGTTTAGATGGTCGATGGTGGAATGGAGGAGGAACCCCCATCACGGCTCATCTAAGCCATTTTATTTGCATGCACTTGGGTTGACACTTTTCACCCATGAAACTGCATGCATTCCATCAGCATGCATCCCCTTTGCACATGTTTTCCCCTTGCCAGGAACTTAGGATAAAAACATATAATTCACATGTCTTTTGGAATAATATTAAAATATTATTCCCAAGGACTTAAGCCCCTAGGCTTAGCCCTTAGGCTCAACACTTATCCCCTCTTCCCACCTTCCAACCCCTAATCCCTTGCCCATTCTATGGAAGCTTAGTCGCCCATCACTCATTCATCGTGGTCGGTCTACACGCGGTGATGTTTATATTTTTATTAATGTTCTGCATAGATACATGTACAAAATTAGGCTCTTAGCCTTCAACACTTAGGCTCTCTGGCCTAATACTCACATAAGCCTACCATCTTGTATAACTTGGCTCACCAGCCTATACAACATAACTTCAATTCATTTCATCAACATGATTTACATCAGGGCTCGGCCTTGGGGACATTACAGAAGACCTTTTCCATTTCCCTATGTAGACTTGAAGTCCCTTTTGCACTTCCCAGAGCTAAAAAATACAATTTTTTCACATATACATGCCTTAACAACTATGCAACTCGCATATACGTAGGTTGCACTATTGCACACCACGTACATTGAGTTTTTTCCCAAAATTAAAAAATGGTTTCATGTTTCCATGTCACGAAATGAGATCCATCATCCTTTACCTTCCATACACTGAAAACGCTCTGATTCAACCCTGCAGTTCCATTTCAAGGCTATAAAATGGGCCTTATCAAATTCGTTGATCCAAGTGGATATTGGTAGCCACCCACCTTTTCCAACTGGCTCAAAACAGTTTTCTGGCAATTTTGGCAATTTACTATTTTTAGCAGTTTTTAACTTTCGGGGCCATTTTGAGGCCCTAAAAGATGTTTTTTTTGGGAAAACAAGTTTGTAATATAATATTTCCTCGTTATTGCACCTAAAATGAATCTCCTCGATGATACCTTTTCAATGGGTTATCATAATCCTAAAATGGATATCGTATGCAAAAGTTACGACCATGGGAAGTTGATGTACTAACTTACCCAAACGGGGCCCACATGACTTTTGGCACTTCATCTCCTAGGGTTAGGTTTTTGAATGTATAGGGTTTTTTCATTCCTTCTTATTGTAAAAGGGCCTTCAAAGCCTCATTGTAATCATCTTCTTGTGAATGAGCACAACCGTCACATCTCTTCTCAAAGATAAGCCGCCACCATTCCAACAAGCTTGTTTCTGCTGCATTTTACAATTTCAGCTTATTTCATTATTGAATAGAAAACCAGTTTTACTGTATCTATAATATTTTGTGTTAAGGACCTGTTAGTAATCTGTATTCCTTTCATTCTACTCATAAAATCTGGTGCAGTGGTATCAGAGCGGTCTACTCCTTGTCGTCTTAATGCATGTCCTCAACGAGGTCGGAGTACAAAGAGTTCGGTCTCGATCTTGTTTCTCTTGAGGACAAAATCTCTTGAAAGCCCAAGTGACCTCTCATAGAAGGAGAAAATATATATGAAGGGACAGGAGATCCTTTCAAACTATTGGTTGAGGAAGCCCTCACGCAACAGAGGAACGAAATGATGGATAGTTTCAGGAAAATCCTTCGGCGGCTACCAATAGGCGACACATCTTCTTCGAGCGGAGGCACCACCCCTTTCAAGGTAAAAATAAACTTTGATATTCCTATATTTGAAGGTCATATAGACACAGATGTTGTAGACAAATGGTTCAATCTACTAGAAGGGTATTTTTCTGTCCATAACTTTTCAGATAAAGAAAAGATTACTTTTGCGCTCATCAAAGCCGTTCCCCATGTCAAAGATTGTTGGGAAACTTTCTGTGAGAAAAAGGAAACAGAGGAACCCTCATTATTTACAGTCACAACCACCTGGGAATCCTTCAGGGATGCTATTAAGGAACAATACTAACCTGTCGGAAGTTATGACGACCTGTATACCAAATGGACTACACCGTGGCAAGAAAGGGACCAAGCACTGTTAGATTTCACAAATATCTTCCATACCTTGTGCACCAAGCTAGGTATCAAAGATTCAGAGCGACATTTGGTGCTCAAGTACCGTGGTGCTCTGCATAGATACATCAAGACTGAAATGGAATTTTTGGACATCTCATCCTTCGGCGTGGGCTACCGATATGCCGTCAAAATCGAGCAGAAGCTCAAACAAAAGATGCGACAATTTGGGCCTGGGAACCCCTCACAACAAAAGCCAGTAAAGGGAGTCACCAACCCACATAACAAAGGACAGAGAAAATATGGATAGTATCAAGACAAACAGTCCAAGCCATAAGCAAAGAAGGACACCGAAAATACAAAGAAACATACTGGGAAGTGGTGCGATTTCCATAAGATCCCTTGGCATAACACTGATGACTACCACTCAGCATGACCACCCCGTGGCCTATCATAGTGAGATACTATCAGATTGTGTCCGTAAGTACCCTACTTACGATAAAGAAATATAATCCATTGTGAAAGCCTACCGCTAATGGAGACACTTTATTCTTGGGAAGGAGACAATCATCCACACTGATCATAAGCCACTGCAGTTCATGCAAACACAAGGAAAATTGAAGAATGAACTCCATCAAAAGTGGTCCACATATTTGCAACAATTCCACCTCAACATCAAGTATAAAATAAGAAGAAACAATCACATCGTTGATTTCCTCAGCAGATCACTAGTCATGGCACTCACCATGGTGTTAGACTCTTGTGGCCATGAGATCTCTGGAGGGCCCCAACTCTACGAGACAGACCTAGACTTCGCCACAACCTACCAAATGTTGGGGGAAAACGTAGTTGTCAATAATTTTCATATTCAGAATGGGTTTTTGTGTCATCTGGGCCATATCTGTGTTCCATCAAGCGAGCAATTGAAGATGATCTGGGAAGCCCACTACAGTCGTATGGAAGGACACTTCGGTGTTGAAAATATAGTGGCGATGCTACAAAAACATTTATACTGTCGAAACTTTAACAGGAGGTCAACAAGTATATTAGGTCTTGCACTGGTTGGATGATTGCCAAACCGACCACTAAGAAATAGGGCTTGTATAACCCTCTTCCTACTCCTGACAGGCCATGGGAATCCATCTCAATGGACTACATGTTGGGCCTCTCATCCACCAAGAAGGGAAATGACTTTGGTTTTGTGGTTGTTGATCACTTTTCTAAGAAGGAGATTTTGGTTGCCTACAAGAAGAACATCACAACAGAGGCCACTACCAAGCTCTTATTTGAACGAGACTGGGTACATTTTGGAATCCCACAAACCATTGTCACATATCAGGATAGTCAATTTCTCATCACATTATGGTCGAGCCTCTGGTCACTGCTGGACACCAAGCTCACCAAATCCACAACCTTCCACCCACGGACAGATGGCCAAACCGAGGTCATAAATCGAATGATTGTGCATATCCTCCTCATGTATAATTCATAACACCCTCATACATGGGATGAGAGTCTTCCATATGTCCAACATAGCTACAACCGAGCCCTACATAGATCAACCAACCACAACCCCTTTCAGGTGGGGTTGGGATTCCAACCATTAGGTCCCATAGATGTTGCACTTCCCCTTGCGGTCACCTTGAACGACTCATATCCTACTCCAACAGAAGCTGACAAAGCCACCTGGTTCATTGAGCAGATCCATCACATCTGCCAACAAGTTCAGGATATCCTACAGAAGTCCAATGACAAGTACAAACAACGCCATGATCAACATCGGGTGCCACATAAGTTTCAGGTGGGTGACAAAGTTTGGTTGCACTTGAAAAAAGAACACCTTACAGGACCCCATCAGAAGCTTTTCCCACTCCATTATGGGTCGTTCACCATCACCAAGGCCATGGGGGATAATTCTTTTTAGTTCAACATTCCTCCTTTCCTTGGCCTGCACCCAATGTTCAACGTGGATCTCCTTCACCCTTATTTCCCACCATTATTGGACACCTCAGAAGTAGCAGAACAACTGACACCAACTGAGCTCAACCTTGAATGCATACAACAGGCATCCAATGATCATATTTTGGACACACAGGGCACTCGACAGCAAAGGATCCAGCTTTATTGAGCCATCAAAGCAGGGCAACTTCTGCACCAAGGCAAGTGGCTCACCCGGGGCCAAATTTAGCAGAAATTTCCTCATCTGATGGGGGACCTCAACAAAATGGAGACCATTGCTTCCTAAGGAGGAAGGATTTATCCAGGTGGATATCGGTGACCACACACCTTTTCCAATTGGCTCTAAATAGTTTTCTGGCAATTTTGGCAATTTACTATTTTTAGCAGTTTTTAACTTATGGGGCCATTTTGAGGCCCTAAATGATGTTTTTTTTGGGAAAACAAGGTTTACAATATGGAAATTCCTTTGATATTTCACCTAAAAGTAATCTCCTCGATGATACCTTTCCAATGGGCTATCATACGCCTAAAATGAAGATCGTATGCAAAAGTTATGACCCCAGGAAGTTGATGTACTAACTTACCCAAATGGGGCCCACGTGACTTTTGGCGCTTCATCACCTAGGGTTAGGTTTCTAGATGTCTAGGGTTTTTGAAATTCCTGATTATTGTAAAAAGGCCTTCAAATCCTCGTTGTAATCATCTTCTTGTTTCCACTTAGAGATAATCCGCCACCATTCCACCAAGCTTGTTTCCACTGCATTTTACAGTTTCAGCTTATTACATATTGAATAGAAAACCCATTTTACTATATCTATGTTATTTTGTGTTAAGCACCTGTTAATAAACTGTATTCATTTCATTCTTCTCATAAAATCCAGATCAGTGGTATCAGAGCGGTCTTCTCCTTGTTGTCTTAATGCATGTCCCCAACAAGGTCGAAGTACAAAGAGTTGGGTCTCAAGCTTGTTTCTCTTGACGACAAAAGCTCTCGCAAGCCCAATCGACCTCTCATGGTAGGAGAAAATAAATATGAAGGGATAGGATATCCTTTAAAATTGTTGATTGAGGAAGACCTCACGCAACAGAGGAACGAAATGATGGATAGTTTCACGCAAATCCTTCGGCGGCTACCAACAGGCAACACATCTTCTTCGAGTGGAGGCGTCGCCCCCTTCAAGGTACAAATAAAGTTTGATATTCCTATATTTGAAGGTTAGATAGATTCAAATGTTGTAGACAAATGGTTGAATATACTAGAAGGGTATTTTTTTTCCATAACTTTTCGGATAAAGAAAAGATTACTTTTGCCCTCCTCAAAGTCGTTCCCCATGTCAAAGATTGGTGGGAAACTTTCTGTGAGAAAAAGGAAACAGAGGAACCCTCATTATTTACAGTCATGGCCACCTGGGAATCCTTAAGTGATTTTATTAAGGAACAATACTACCCTGTCGAAAGTTATGACGACCTGTATACAAAATGGACTACACTGCAAAAAGAAAGGGACCAAGCAGTGTCAAATTTCACAAATATCTTCCATACCTTCCGTACCAAGATGGGTATCAAATATTCAGAGTGACATCTAGTGCTCAAGTACCATGATGCTCTGCATAGATACATCCATACCGAAATGTAATTTTTGGACATCTCGTCCGTGGGAGTTCCCTACCGATATGCCGTCAAAATCAAGCAGAAGCTCAAACAAAAGATGCGACAATTTAGACCTGGGAACCCCTCACAACAAAATCTAGTAAAGGGCATAACCAACCCACAGAAAAAAGGATAGAGAAAATATGTACAGTATCAGGACAACTAGTCCAAGCCACAAGCAAAGAAGGACTCCAGAAAGACAAATAAAGATACCGGGAAGTGGTGCGAATTCCATAAGAGCCCTTGGCATAACATTGCTGACTGTCGCTCAAAGCATTCGTTGGTGGCTGAAGTGAAAGCCTTTGAATCAGATGTAGATTCTGACTCTGAGCCAGAACCAGAAAGGGGAAGACATATCATTGACACGAAACCCAATGCCATCGTTGCTACCACCAAGCTCCAGCCTGGTGAACCAGACGAGCCAAAATAAGGAGAGTGATTCTTCCATTCATAGATGTGGGTAAAAGGAACCCAACTGCACTTCATCATTGATAGAAATAGCTAGAAGAACCTCATCTCAGAAGAGGTCGGCAAGAGGTTGTCCTTTCTAACAACGCCGCACCCACAACACTAAACCATTGGATGGCTCCGCCAAGGAAGCGATCTCTACGTCAGCCAACAGTGTCGAATGTCATACGACATCAAGCCCTTCAAAGACAAGGTATTGTGTGATGTTGCTCCTCTCGAAGTTTGTGATGTTCTTTTGGGCCAACCTCATTTATGGAAATGTCATGTTGTATATGAGTCTAGGCCTCATAGTGTTATTATTACTTTGAACAGGAAATTGTACAGGATACTCAAGGCAGTCCCACCTAGTGCTATTTCCTTGATCTATGCTAAGAAATGCGGGAAGGTCATCTCTCAGATGGGGAAGTTTTTCTTCTTCGTGATTAACTCTCAGAATAGGCAAAAGATCATAGCCACATCCAATGTCTCTACGACTGACCTCTCCACACAGTAGAAGAAAGTAGACAAGGTCGTAGAAGAATACTCGAATATCTTCTCCTCACCTACCGGGGTACCTCTGCACTGCTAGGTCAAGCACCCCATCGATATGACCCCCGACGCACCACTTCCCAATGGGCCAGTCTATCGTCGCTCTCTGTTAGAGAATGAGGATATCAAGTGACAGAGCCAAGAGCTTCTCCACAAGGGGCATATCCATCCCAGCTCATCACCTTGCAGGAACCCAATCATGTTGGTATAGAAGAAAGATGGAACCTGGCGACTCTGCATTGATTACTGGGCTTTGAATAAAATCATAGTTAGAAACCAGTACCCGATTCCCCGAATCAACGACCTCCTTGATCAACTCACGGGGGAAAAATACATCAGTAAGATTGATCAGAAGTCTGGCTACCACTAGGTCCCGATAGAACAAACAGATGTATGGAAGACTGCCTTCAAGTCAAAGGAAGGCCCTTTTGAATGGTTGGTCATGCCCTTTGGTTTGACAAATGCACCAACCACTTTCATGAGGTTGATGGATGATATCCCGTGACCATTCACCAATAATTTTTTAGTGGTGTATCTTGATGACATTCTCATTTACAACAAGACTTGGGTCGAACACTTGCATCATATTTAGCAGGTTCTACACACCCTGCAACAGCACAAGCTATACGCCAAATTGGAAAAATGTTTCTTCATCATGGACATGGTCCATTACCTGGGCTACATCGTTGATTAGCATGACATACATGTGGACCCAACCAAGATCCAAGTCATCCATGATTGGCCAGCCCTAACCACACTCACCGAGCTCTGGAGCTTCTTGGGCCTTTCCAATTTCTACCGTAGGTTCGTGTTGGGATTCTCCCATATTGCATGGGCCCTCAGCCAAATAACCAAGGGTGGTGGTAAGGCGAAATTTGTGTGGGGGCGGTCCCAACAAAAATATTTCGATGATTTGAAGTAGTGCTTGTGCTCAACCCTAGTACTTTCACTCCTAGACCTACATCATCCCTTTGAGATCGAGACAGATGCTTCCAACTATGATGTGGTTTCCATTCTCACTCAGCACGACCACCTCGTGGCTTATCATAGTGAGACACTATCAGATGTTGTGTGTAAGTACCCTACTTATGAAAAATAAATGTACTTCATTGTGCAAGCCTTCCGCGAGTGGAGACACTACATTCTTTGGAAGGAGACAGCCATCCACACTGATCATAAGCCATTGCAGTTAATGCAGACACAAGGAAAATTGCAGAATGACCACTAGCAAAAGTGGTCCACATATTTGCAGCAATTCCACCTCAACATCAAGTATAAAATAGGAAGCACCAATTGCGTCGTTGATTGACTCAGTAGACCACCAGTCATGACACTCACCATGGTGCTAGACTCTTGTGGCCATGAGACCTATGGATGGCCCCAACTCTATGAGACAGACCCAAACTTCGCCACCACCTACCAAATGTTGGGGGCAAATGCAGTTCTCGATAATTTCCATATTCAGGATGGGTTGTTGTGTCATCTTTTCCATATCTGTGTTCCATCAAGCGAGTGAGAAAAGCTGATCTGGGAAGCCCACTACATTCGGTTGGCAGGACACTTCGGTGTCAAAAATATGGTGGCGATGCTACAAAAACATTTCTACTAGCCGAAACTTCGACAGGAGGTCAACAAGTATATCAGGTCCTGCACTTCCTGCGTGATTGCCAAACCAACCACTAAGAAACATGGCCTGTACACCCCTCTTCCTACTCCTGACATGCCATGGGAATCCATCTCAATGGACTACATGTCGGGCCTCCCATCCACCAAGTTGGGAAATGACTATGTTTATGTGGTTGTTGATCGCTTTTCTAAGATGACGATTTTGGTTGCCTGCAAGAAGAACATCACAACAGAGGCCACTGCCAAGATCTTCTCTGAACGAGTCTAGATACATTTTGGAATCCCACAAACCATTGTCTCAGATCGGGACAGATGATTTATCATCATATTTTGGTCGAGCCTATGGCCACTGCTGGACTCCAAGCTCACCAAATCCACGGCCTTCCACCCGCAAACAGATGGCCAAACCGAGGTCATAAATCAAATGATTGTGCATATCTTCCACATGTATAATTCACAGCACCCTCACACATGGGATGAGAGTCTTCCATATGTCTAGCATAGCTACAAATGATCCCTGCATAGCTCAACTGGTCACAGCCCCTTTCAGGTGGGGTTGGGATTCCAACCATTGGGTCCCATAGATTTTGCACTTCCCCTTGCGGTCACCTCAATCAACTCATCTCCTACTCCAACGGAAGCTGAAAAACCCACCCAGTTCATTGAGCAGATCCAACACATCTGTCAATAGGTTCAGGATATCCTACAGAAGTCCAATGACAAGTACAAACAGTGCCATGATCAACATCGGGTGCCACATAAGTTTCAGGTGGGTGACAAAGTTTGGTTGCACTTGTAGAAAGAACGCCTTACAGGACCCCATCGGAAGCTTCTCCCACTCCGTTATGGGCCATACACCATCACCAAGGCCATGGGGGATAATTATTTTCATCTCTACATTCCTCCTTTCCTTGGCTTGCACCCAATGTTCAACGTGGATCTCCTTCGCCCTTATTTCCCACCATTATTGGACACCTCAGAAGTAGCAGAACAGCTGACACCAACTGAGCTCAACCCCAAATGCATACAATAGGAATCCAATGATCATATTGTGGACACATAGATCAAGGTAACTCGATAGTAAAGGATCCAACTTTATCGAGTCGTCAAAGCAAGGTAGCTCCTACACCAAGGCAAGTGGCTCACCCGAGGCCAAATTCAACATAAATTTCCTCATCTGATGGGGGACCTCAAGGAAATGGAGACCATTAACTACTAATGAGGGAGGATTGATCCAGGTGGATATCGGTGGCCACCCACCTTTTCCAACTGGCTCAAAACAATTTTCTGGCAATTTTGGCAATTTACTATTTTTAGCAGTTTTTAACTTCTGGGGCCATTTTGAGGCTCTAAACGATGTTTTTTGGGAAAACAGGTTTACAATATGTAAGTTCCTTTGATATTGTGCCTAAAATGAATCTCCTCAATGATACCTTTCGAATGGGCTATCATACGCCTAAAACAAAGATCGTATGCAAAAGTTACGACCCCGGGAAGTTGATGTACTAACTTACCCAAACGAGGCCCACATGACTTTTGGCGCTTCATCTCCTAGGGTTAGGTTTTTGGATGTCTAGGGTTTTTGACATTCCTTATTATTGTAAAAATTCCTTCAGAGGCTCATTGTAGTCATCTTTTTGCAAATGAGCACAATCATCGCATCTCTTCTCAGAGATAAGCCGCCACCATTCCAGCAAGCTTGTTTCCGCTGCATTTTACAGTTTCATCTTATTTCGTTATTGAATAGAAAACCAATTTTACTGTATCTTTTTTATTTTGTGTTAAGCACCTGTTAATAATATGTATTCATTTTCATTCTTCTCATAAAATCCAGATCAATCGTGGAGGAAGAGAGAATTAAACTCTTGAGAGAAAATATACTCTGGGGAAATTATTCACTTCGCATATGAGTCTGCATCCCTTTTTCCTTTTAATTTTGAACACATTGTTCAACCTCGAAGCTCTTCCCATATTGTTGGATAACCTCATTGTCTCCCTTATATGAGATTTCATTTGGTTGAGGATTAAAGTGGTGGAGGCCTAGCTAGAAGGGACTCATTTTCTCGATTTCGACACATGTCGACACATGAGTTTGTTATTCATACACTTATGTGGATCATTTATTAATAGAAATAATATTTTTCCATCCAATTAATGTTTTGCAAATATTTGAATTGCTATTCCATGGGAATATTTATTTTTAATATTGATGGATTATGTTATTTGATGTGATAAATTCATATATTATCACCATATTCTTATATATCTTGGTTGTTGAGGACAAGTTGCAGGTGTATTTCTTTGGGTATCGTGCTCAACGGTGGTATTCATTGGACATCCAGATGAGGTAGGCTCTTTATCTTGTCTTGTTGGCATTTCAATTATATAGCACAATTTGTATTAGGGTTGATTTTTGCAGTCATTTTTTTCTCTTGTGGTTTACCCCATGCCATAGAGTGATTTTCCTCGTAACAAAATTAGCGACCATACTAGGAATTAATATTCTATTTTGTTTTGGGGTTGGAGTGTTTTTCTCCTTCTATTGCTCTACGTTCACTTGTGTTTCCTTGTCGTCTGAGTACTTAACATCCTTTTTTGCCTTTTATATGATTTTTCTTGGCCTTATCCTTGCCATGGCAGTGTTTTGACACTTGTTCACGGGTTTTCCCTAGACATACGTGTACATACACGAGATTTCCTTCTATAGGGTTCGTACATACGCCTCTTTTCCCTGAACAATCGCGTACACCAACTTTTTGAGCATTTTTTTTTGGTTTGGTGGTTGTTGGGTGAGTATTGATGGTTGTTGAGTCTTCTTTGGTCTTTGCACAGACTGTTGATTACCTTCAGAACAATAGGAAACCTCCTTTCAGTTGGATTTTCGGGCGGTTCTTCTTTCTTGTTATATTTTTCATTGGTTGTCCTTGAGACTTGGTATGGGTGTTTTCTTGTTGGTATCCCGCTTGGCTTGATTTATTTTTCTTGCAGTAGGGTCTATTTATCAGGATTATGTTCAGTCCTTTCATTTTCATTTCCTTATATTTAAAATACAAAAATAGATATTTTGCATTTTTTAGCATTTACTTTGATTGGTTGCTTAGTATCAATTTCGACATTCATGGAAAGATTGCACCTTATTTGAATTATTGTGTTGAATTGAAAGTTGTATTTTGAGATCTTATCATTTTAGAGAATTGACGTTAGACTTTGCATTATATTCATATTAATTTTCTTTATATGTTGAGTCGTAACATTGCTAATTTCACTTTCACACCTTTTGAGTAAACAAAGCCTCTAAAATTAACGTTGATTAATTTAAAATTGATTAGTAAGGATTTTATTTTCAGGAGTACACAAACTAGTTTAGGATATAGGGCCTTGGAATAGGATTTTGTGAGTAAACATATCTAAGGCCATTGAACTCGACATATGTGTATGACTAAGGGAGTGGTGAAATCCATTGTATAATTGGTGTCGTTAGGATGCTCTACTCACACCGGAGTTAAGCATGAGGTCACGTGAATTTGGTTCCATAGATAGCCCTCTAATACCTTCCTAGTGTTAGAGATATTTCTAGGGATCTATTCATATTTGGGGGTCTTTCTGGTACCTTTACCTGCTTGAGAGGCAGTGCTTTCATTATTTCAATCTTTGTTACCCTAACCATATGTTGGACCTGACTTACGATTTGTCTCCTTCGCATTGGTTGTATCGTGGTGACTCCAGTTGCTTGAAATAGGTACCACATAGATTACTTGCAGGGGTTATTCTGTGAGTACCATGAGTCAGATAAGGGTTGGAAAAAACACAGCATTTATGGAGGATTACCTCTCTAGGGGAAATCTGACCGACTACAATGTTAAGCCCACAATGGCCCTTATAATTGATTCTGATACCTCCAATATTTAGAAGGGAGTCTCAGGCCCCACTTGGGCAAGACATACCATCTCTAGTGAGGGAGGCCCTTTTCAGCTACTGTATCCAGTTTTTGTGCATTTGGATTTTTATTTCTTTTGCTGTTCTCTTTGTTGATATTTGGCCTTAGGACTTTGTTTTATATCTCTCAAGTATTGATTCATCGTGGAGCCAGACCAGCCTCTCTGCCAGTCTCATTATTTTTTGAAGTTACCACCACATATTTCATTCGTTGCCTTATAAAAGGCATAAAATTATCAAAAGTGGTACACACACCTCCACCTATCAGAATTGTGAGTATACAAGTATGAGTACTGAGTCGAGTAAAAAATATAGTGGGATTCCTTTGACTCCCACACCTCCTGTAGTTAACGAAACTCCTTATAATACTTCCATTGCTATGGTTGTAGTGTCAGAGATTGTCGCCGCCGCTCCTATCCGGCCTACAGTTGTTTCTTAGCCTATAGGAACGAACCCTTTTGGGTCTCTTTTTGGTTTGTCGGGATATAATTCTTAGTTCATACCTTCAACCTCTACCCAATTCTCTTATGATATTCCTAATATTACATCACAAATTTCATCCTTTATTCTAGCAATGAATATGAATCCTAGTGTTGGACCTTGGGGCATGACTCCTCCGTATACTCTTGTATCTCTTGGTGGAATGAAAATTCCCCAAGTGAATCCTTCAGTCGGGGGCCAAACTCCTTTCTCTTTTGGGTCTAATCTTGTTCATAATAATCCTAGATGGACTAGTCAACCAGGAAGACAAGCTATTGCTTATGTTTTGTCCTTTACCTACACCCCCTCTACCTCAATTCTGTCAAACACTTTTGATATGAAGAATCCACCTCTATCCTTCGGATTTACACCTTAGGGAGGTCATTTTCATACCATGGGAAACCCCCATCCTGGAGCTCATATAGCCAGGGGAAATGTTTACAACCCACATTATATTGTTCCTACGGGAATGATGCCCAACCCACCCTTCATGAATTAGTTTGGAGGAGGGTACTTTAACCCTGAACAAGACTATGGTCTATACCATAACCCAGTATGAGGTGGAATTCCTCAACAACAATCTTTCTCGGGAGCATGGGCTCAGATGTCGCAACCTCGTCTCCATTTTTTGGCCACACTCAACCTGCCATATTTTTTGAAGTTGATGAATGACCTGGTGTGTCGTGACCCATCATGGCCTCCCATTCCCACTAAGATTCCTTTGGATATTTTGAAATTCGAGGGAAAAACCGGTGAGGATACTGGTGATCACGTTACCACTTTTCATCTTTGGTGCTCATCAAACTCTTTAAATGATGACTCTATTTGTTTGAGGCTATTTCAATACACCCTCACGGGGGTTGTCGTGAAATGGTATATCGAGATACCACGGGGGACATATGGAACCTTTAATCAGATGGTTCTAGCCTTCCTCAACCACTTTTAGTTGTCAGTTCGTTATGACGTTGGCATATACCTCTTGTTGACCTTTATCCAAAACAAGGCCACCCATTTTTCATATCACATCCAAGAGTGGTGTAGATGAAAGAGGTTGATCAAGGCTTAAATTCCTCCATAGTTCCTATTGGAATGGTTTTTGAAATCCCTATTTCCTTACATTTCAAAGGATGTCTCTACAGCCGAAGTAACCTTTGAGGAGGAAGAAATTTTCAAGGCCCAACAACTAGATCTCATTTATTCCCAGTCTGGTATGTTATACGAAATTCTTCCTGATGCACTGAGGTCAAACTACGACACGAGACAAAATCTCGGGCCTCATGTCAATGGAATTATAGTCTCCACAAATGCTAATTCTGTAGACTTGGTGGAAAATTAGTTGAAAGAGTTGTCTCTAAGCCAGTCTGCAGCAGGACCAGCTTTGTATTCTTCCTCTACTCCCATTTAGTCGGTGGATGTACATTCTGTGCAGTCGTCGACCAACCCGAATGGTAACCAACAACTAGGCAGGAATATAAAGAAAGGACGTGGTAACCGTAAGGGTGGGAGGAACAACAATTAACTCAAGGAAAATGGTAACAATGAGAGAGTCAAGGTTAATGATGGTGAGGGAAAGAGAGAGAAGAGGAAGGTGAAGTTTCCTTGTAAAATTTGCACTGATGATCACCTTACTCATTTATGCCCCAAACTCGAGGAAGCTGCAAGGATTTTATCCCAATCGCCCGCTGTGTTGACAAACCCTTTTCCACATAATAAAAACATGGCCTCGAGCTCCTCCAACACTGGAAATGCATCTAGTGGAAATCAAAATTCCCCGGTGCAAGATGATGATCGTCTATGCATGAACATGGTCAACTCTTAGATTCATGTAGCCACTAGATATCGGTATTATAGCTCTTCGCCGACTGTTCCCTGTCCAGAGTCTCTCCCCCCTTTGGATAACCCTTTGCAGATTTAAAATCCATATCCTCTGCCACATATTTTGAAAGGAGTACTTAAAATCTCTATGCACAATTCTAATTCTAGAGTTGCCCATAATTATTCCATTGTTGAGGATCTCGGTCAAACCCCTTGTGCGATGTTGCCTTTGGAGGTACTTCAGACGTGTCCTTATCAAAGGAACGCATTTTTATCTACGTTAGGAGCTCTAGAACCATATGGCTCTAAGGTTATCAAGTTTGATGTCACAAATGTTCATTCTCGCTTGCCTTACCACGTGGATTTTCAAATCCATGTGGACTACTCAAAGTATACCCTCAAACCTATTGTTATTTATGAAGGCATTGTGACGTGCATGATTTCCCTAACCTATTGGAAGGATATTGGTTCTCCTACGCTTTCCTAGTCCATGACCATGTTGACCGCATTTAATGGTCATTCATTTCGACCCCATGGTATTCTTTCCTCTTTCATAGTCCATTTAGGGGGAAAGACAGTGGAGGTTGATGTCGAGGTGGTTGATGCACCCGTTGACTATAACTTATTACTAGGGTGTAATTGGACCTATGTTATGATTGTGATCATATTGTTCATCTTCTGTACTTTATGTTTTCATCACGAGGGGAAGATCATGATGATTGATAATTTTTCCTTTGCATACGCTAGTCCCAATGCATCGGTTGGACCCTCTATCCCCATGATCGAAAATTCTCATTCAACAACTAAGAATGTTGGTGTCGGAATGTATTCCTCTCTCATGGGTACTTTTGACTTCACGACACCAATTCATCATGTTTATACCATTTCTAGTGATTCTTCGCCGTATATGAGGTTCGTTCCTTTCTGAAATTCATATATTAATGACCCTTGGAATCTACCTTCCCCGAATCCGTTGGGTGAAAGTCATTCAAATACTGGAATGGTCATGCCACCATCAACAATATAGGTTGCGTATCAAGCTGTCCTCAACTCTATTATTGACCCGGATCCTGTCTCCTCGCACACGGATGAGGAGGATCCCATTCTTGAGCCCATATGGGACACTTCATCATCTTGTTCACATGAATGCCTCAACAATAATTTACCTTTGGATGAATCGATCATTGAGGCCATGAATGGTCCCGACAGGCCATGGGATGATATGCATCATTTCTCTTATTTTCTCCCCGAAATTGTTAGGATTGACCAGTATGATTTTCGATCCACTTTGAGTGAGATGTTCAGTCACGCTATGGTCCCACTTGGTATGCATGGAATTTATGCCAAAGGGAACATGGTGAATATTTCCCCTACTGTCACGATCGACATCTCTCGTATTCTTGGTAAGATTGAAAATGTTTATATCGATGTAGATTTCTCACCTAAAGAAGTTTAGATCTACATCGATCTCTTCAAAGAGTTTCACGATGTAATCTCTTGGTCTTATGAAGAGATGCCAGGAATCGACCCTTGTATTTTCAAACATGAGATTAATACCTATCTGGATGCCAAGCATGTTTGAAAACTTCTTAGAGTTATTAATCCTAGGAAGGCCCCTGCTATTAAGGAAGAGGTAGAGAAACTACTTAATGTTGGTTTCATCTACCCGGTTCCTTTGACTGAATGGGTATCCAATCTTTTTCCTATGAATAAGAAGCAAGGAACTATCCAAGTATGTATGGATTTTGGAGGCCTGGACAAGGCTTTTCTGAAAGACAACTTCCCGACACCTTTCATTGATCAGATTCTCGATGAGTGTGCAGGAAGCAAAGTTTTCTCTTTTATGGAATGATTTTCAGGGTATAATCAAATTAAAATTAAACCCGAGGATAAACATAAGACGACATTTATTTTTCCTTGATGTAATTTTTCATACCAGAAAATGCCTTTCGGCCTTAAAAACGTCAAATCAACCTTCTAACATGCCATGACCTTTTCTTTTCACGACCTCAAGCACATTGTCGAAGACTATCTCAATGATCTCGCTGCTCACTCTCGCAAGAGAGTGGATCACCCTACTCACCTTCAACTAGTGTTTGAGAGATGTCGTAACTATCACATCCATTTGAACCATCATAAGTTCATCTTTTGTGTAAGGTTTGGTCGTCTCTTAGGGTTCTTAGTTTCTGAGAATGGGATCTTGGTGGATCCTATGAAGGTTGAGGAAATACTTTGATTTACTCCCCCACACAATATATGTCAACTTCAATGTTTACAAGGGAAAGCCAATTTCTTACGTCGATTTATAGTGAACTATGCCAAAATTACTAAGGGTTTTATGCATCACTTGAAGAAGGATACTCCATTTATATGGGATGAGAGAGCCAAGGAATCCTTCGATGCTCTTAATAAAGCCTTGGTATCGACGCCTTTGTTGAAGCCTCCTGACTATAGTAGGGATTATTTTCTTTGTAGCTTCGCGTCCAGAGGATTGCCTGGTATGGTTATTTTTCAAGAGGATGATGAGCTCCATGAGCATGTCATCTACTATCTTATCTTAAATCTAGTTGGTCCTAAGCTGAAGTATTCTCACGTGGAGAAGTTGTCCTTAGTCGTTGTTCATGTAGTTCAATGATTGCGGAACTATATACCACTTTGTAAGAATACCGTAGTTTCATATGTCAATTCATTTTAGTACATCATTAATAGGTGTATCGTAGGGAGAAATATAATAAATGGATTGTAATTCTGCAAGAGTTTGATCTCAATTTCACTTCGGCAAAATCCAAGAAATCGCTAGTTTTTGCGGATTTGATACATGAATTCCCTATATTATATGAGGATGTTGTCCATGTTGATTCTTTCAAGAACAAACATATTTTCCTCATCTCATCTTCGGACCCCTGGTATGGAAATATCTTAATATATCTTCATACCTTGAAGATACCTCAACACCTGTCGAGACATGATAGAGGACGTACACGTAATCAAGATAGAAAATACCTCATTATAGGTGACACTTTCTATCATCGAGGAGTAGATAATATATTGTGTCGTTTCTTAACTCACGAGGATGAGACTATTCTTAATGACTGTCACAATGGGGCTTGTGGTGGTCATCTATTTGGGCTTGTGATAGCCCAAAATATTTTGTGAGCTGGTTATTTTTGGCCGTCGATCTTTAAATATTTTGTTGAAGTGGTAAAGAAGTTTCACCCTTTCCAGGTGTTCGATAGGAATATGTGCTCACATCCATCCCCGCTTTATCCAGTCGTTACCGTCGGTCCCTTCACCAAGTGGGGGGTAGATTTTATGGACTGCAACCCAGCCTTGATTGGGTGAAATCAACATATTATCATGGACAATGATTACTTTACTAAGTGGGAATATGACATGACTAACTTTAAATACTATGGTAATACTACAACATTCTTCGTATTCAACCAGATTATAGCCAAGTTTAGAATCCCAAAGGATACTGTCACTGATCATGGAAGTCACTTTCAGAACGAGATGATGGAAGATCTAGCATTAAATATGGGTTTTAAGCATGATCATTATTCCCCTTATTACCCCCAAGAAAATGGGCAAGTAGAGTCCATCAACAAGTCTCTCCAGACCATTTTGCAGAAAAATGTCAGCCAGAGTAAAATTGACTGGCACCTTATTATTTATCTTGCACTTTGGGCTTACCGAACCTCTGTAAATAATTCTACTAGCTTTTGTCCTTTCCAATTAGTACACATTGTGGAGTCGATTCTCCCTATTGAATGTAAGATCCCTTCTCTTAAGTTGGTAGTCAAGATCCTACCTGACACTTCCAATCTCGAGAAGCACCTCATACACCTAGAGCATCTAGATGAGAAGTGTCGAGATGCCTCTATGGCTATTGAAGTGAATACACATTGTCTTAAGGTGAAATATGATAAGTCTTTTTGTCCTCGACAGTATGTTGAGGGTGACTTAGTCCTCTTGTATGATCAAGCCAAGGAACCACTAGGGGAAGGAAATTTTAATCCCATGTGCAACGGTCCTTATATTGTGTGACATGTTTTGGAAAAAGGAGTCTACGAGTTAGAAGAATATGAAGGTAACATGTTGGCTGAGCCCAGAAATGGGCTCTATCTCAAAATATATTATGCTTGATCCCTAAAAATCTTTGGTGTAACTCTTTGTATACTAGTGTATATTAGTGTATATATATTTTCCTTTGCGTCATTCGGTATGCTTATCAAGTTTTCCCTTGGCTGGAAGATGTCAATGACGTCATCTGTTTTCTTAGCATTCGTAGATGGTTCCAGTCATCATACATGGAACTTGGCTTCTGCCGCTTGGGTTATTTATTCACCCGAGGGTCAACTAGTGTCTACAGGTGGCGTTTGTCTAGAGCCATCAACGAACAATGTGGTTGAGCATAGCATCTGTTAGTCACCAATAAATTTTTTGTTTCTTAAGGTCAGGTTTCGAAAATTTTTGCAGACTCACTAATTGATTGGGAAGCCAAATAAAATAAGAGAGTGTCTAAAGATGCCAGGAAATGTTAAATCTGGTGGAGTATGCAAGTTTATCGGGCCTGAAATGTCATTGAACATGATCCGTCGAGATCAATGGTCCGGGACAGTTGCGAAGGTTGAATTTGCGTGGACTATAATACCTAAAAGAGGTCCCACAATTTAAACCATGTGTTTCTCTCGAGGGTATGTGGCATCACCAAGAGCATTGCGGAATGAAAGGCAGATTTCATCAAAACCACTTTGTCACACCCTGGAAAATTTGAAAAGTATAAAAGGTCGTCGGTTGATTTATTTCATTTATTTATTTCTTTTGAATACTGGAGCCGTTAGAACCTTGAAGCGACCATCGTCTCCCAATATTACACCATATTCATGTCATTTCTACTCGTTTCTAGGTATTTACATCATAACCATGGATCCCATTATAACCTCAGTGACAGAACAAGACCGCACAACAATTGGAGAAGCCCTAATTGACAAAGATGCAAATGTTTCCAATGTTGAAATCACCATTTCCCCTATATCGGTGTCCAGAAGCAATTTGTCTGATATAATTGGAAAAAGTATATCATTTCTAGAAGCATTCCAGGCCACCATAGTACCCTATGCTATCGAAATTGCATTCTCGTTCCCTAAGTTTATAGGTTGGTCCACCGAGCAATATTCTCATGAAGAAAGAGTCATTGTCAATAAACAGGGGTCCCAGGTCTTGTGTAGGATATACAGACTGTCAATTCGATAATCCCTCGGTATACCAGACTCTTTTTCTACAAATTTTGAACCAGTCAATGAAGAGAAATTGATTAGGGTATATAGGTAATGTCTGTCAGAGGTCCGAAGGTTGTTTTTACAACAAATTGTCAAACCTGAATAATTTTCATAAAGTTTGTCTTTGCCAATGAATGTAAATCTAATGGTCATGGAAGTCCAGTGGGTCTGCTCCCTATTGAGTCAAATCTTTGGTTTATACAGTGAAAAATATGTGGTTGAAGTCATGCTCGATTTCCTTTTGATCTTTTTCAATTCAGAGTCTAGTATGTAATTCTGTATTAACTTTGATAAATTTCTAGTTGATACTTTTCATAAACAGCTGGTAAATTTCCATTCCCTAAGGCATTTCAGATGCTATACTTATCTATTGAAACTCTTCCTAGAAAGTAACAATAGAGAATTTCTTGAAGCGTCATTTGTGTCAACTGAATGCAAAAGAATCACATTTCTCATCTTCATTAGCAAAGTCATGTCCATGATTTATAGTCTGATTTTCAATACTAGTCTGCCTAGAGTTATGGATGGCATGAGAAGTTATCTATAGCCAAATCCAGGAAACAGAGTGGGAGATTGGGTATTATTCATGCATTCAACAATAATCTAGGTTTATGGTTGTCCTCAATCCCCTTACCTATTGCTTGTTTTTCTAACTCCTAGGATTTTTTCCCTTGAATTCATCAGGAAAATAATTATATCTAAAATAGAGCATTTCCTAAAGTTGCACAGAGCCTCCAACCTTAATTTCCATTTTGTCATTGGCCCCTTTTTTTTCAAACCTAAATCATTCTTTTCTTAGGTTCAAGCAAAGCTCAAAGAGTTTGGTTTTGCACAATTACAGGCAAAAAGGTATGACCCACACCAGATCATATCCAAAATAAGACAAATGAACAAAAATTCTCCTTATGAGCATGAACATGTTAAAGGTTTTGATAAGTTGGCGAATCTAGAAGTCTGTGTTGATGTGGAAGTGACCCAACATTCAACAGTAATATGGGTTTATGGTTTTCATGAATCCCCTTACCTATTGCCTATTTTTCTAACTCCTAGGATATTTTCCCTTGAATTCATCAGACCGAGAATTACATCTTAAACAGAGAATTTCCTAAAGTTGCACAGAGCCTCCAACCTTAAGTTCCCTTTTTTCATTGGCCCCTTTGTTGTCAAATCTAAATCATGTTTATCTCAGGTTCAAGCAAAGCTCAAAGAGTTTGGTTTTGTAGAGTTACAGGGAAGAAGGTATGACCCACACTAGATCATATCCAGAAGAAGATAGATGAACAAAAATTCTCCTTATGAGCATGAACAAGTTGAAGGTTTTGATAAGTTAGTGAATCTAGAAGTCTATGTTGATGTGGAATTGACCCTGCATCCAATTCAAACACGACAAGTGGAAGCAACCATGCAACCAATTCAAACACAACAAGATCCTCAGAATATGATGATTAAAATTCCTAAAACAAGTGTTTACAACAAGAGAATCATTTAAGAGTCTATGGACATTGATGACCAACAAACTATCAAAAATAAGATGAAGGTTACACAACCAACACAGGTTGTGGATTTAGAGGATAAAAAGTCCATAGATCAAGCAAATCTAAATATGGTGGAAAGTGGTACTAGCACTGTAGAGATTGAAGAAGAAAATAAACTCCAAAGTGAAGGTAGCTCAAGAACCTTTAGCAGTACGAAATACATTTTTGATCAAACATTTGAGTCAGATTATCATTCTAGAGAAGATTTGGAAAAAAAGTATGCCAAGAAGGGAAATATAACTTTAGGTGAGATGAGGGATTTAGTTCCTGAAGTAGAGAAGGTCTCTCAACATACATCTTCTCTGTTAACATTAAGAGATGTTGAAAAGAGGACTTTTAACATTGCAGTTGTAGAAGAAGAAATTTTTTCTGAGATAAAGATAAAATATGACAAGATAAGTGCCCCAGACAAGGTAAAATTCCACAAGCAGACTAGTGACATGTTATATTCTGATTACTTGAGTTTAAACTTGAAGAATTCAAAACTATCATCTTATGCAGAACAATTGGAAGGACAATTGAGGCAAGAAAAGGCATCTAACAGAGCTTGGCGGACTCAGGTTAAGAGGTTGGATTATGAAGGTTCCCAATGGGTGAAATCTTCATTACATGAGAAAGATAAAATAATTCAAAGTTTGAAGAAGAGATTGAAAATGCCTGCTACAGAGCACCCACAAACAACAGAATTGGTATTTATGGAACAGGAAAAGGAAACACTTTGTGAAGAGACACTAGACTACAAAGCTAAGGTGTTGCAGTGGGAACAAGAAAATGTGAAATGGTCGCAGGAAAGGAAATAATTTCTAAATAAGGTTATGGTTTCAGCTCCTACTATAGAAATTAGATCAATTATTGAAGGAATTGTCCAGGCTATGTCACAATTTTTCCTGAAGGAAGGAGAAATCAAAGGACTCAAGGAAAGCATAGAGAAATTAAAGTAGGAGATGCATGCAAAGGATGAAAGGATAGCCCAATTTCAAAAGGAGAATGCAGTCTTGCAAGAGAGAATAAATAAATTGAAAGTGAGCTTAAGAGGCAAAGGTCTGTTACAAGGGGACAAGTAGATCATTTGGGACTCTATAGTTGTTGAAGCTGCCAAATTCAAATCATATTTGAACTTCATTAAGGATAAAGACAACATATCCATTACAACCAGACATAAGTGTACTTTTTTGAATGAAACCTTAGCCAAAAAGCCATCAGAGTGAACTCAAAACACCATAAATTTACTCAACTTTGTTCCTACTGTAGACCTTCAAACCATTGGGGTTGAAGACAAAACTACATTGATTATTTGGGCTAGGAGGGTTATTGCCAAGCATAAAATTTTGAAATCAATTCAAGCTAAAGAAGCACAAATGGAGCAGGGTGTACAGGAGTTTAAATATTTATTTGAATAATTGTTTATCAAAGGTATTCCACCATTTTGGGATGGTAAGGGAAAACTATATGACTAGGAAGAATACAATACTCATTTGACTTAGTCCAGAATGGATCATTCTAAGTTTAAAACCCTAGAGGAGAATTTGAAAGGAGCCACCTTGGTTGACACGTTGACTATCGATTTTAAGATACTAAATCAATTAAAAACTCTCAAGATAGGGTTTCCAGTAATGTCATATGCTTCTCGCATTGACCTGGAGATTATGATAAAGGAGATGACAGATTACGACATTCCATCTGATTTCCAATGGAAGGAAATAGTTCGGCTGGGTAAGACAAAATGAAATTTTCTAGGGCCTAGTAGATGATGTCTAGATGTCAATAAAGGATAGAAAATCATATGAAAGGTCGAGGCAAAGTTAAAAGGATAAGAAAAGGACCGAAATGCCGAAAGAGTCGGACCCTGGATTTTGTGAACGCTTTCTTTCCTATTACTGTAATCGGTTTTGAACCAAAACATTTCTTTCTTATCATTGTAATTGGTTTCAAACTGTAACATTTTCTTTCTTATCATTGTCATCAGTTTCAAACCATAATGTTTCTTTCTTATCATTGTAATTGGTTTCAAACCAAAGGAACTTAGATTGTATAAATATTAGGAGTTCCAAATGTATTAAGGGTTGGCAGAAGTGCAAGGGCACAAGATATAGCTATTTGGGAACCTGAATGTATTTTTCTAAATTTAAATGGAACGCACATGCCGATGTCCTGAATTTTCTACAAAAATATTCTAATGGTGGTGGTTTGATATTCGCCTTCTTTCTTCGTATGTATTTCTTGTGTTCTTGATTTCATTTTTATTGTCTTTTGTTTAAATTGGATATTTAAAGGTCCATAATTCATCTTGTGATGCTCTCGACTTAATAAATTTAAACTATGTTAAGTTATTCCTAACTAATTCAAAATTCATCTTATTTTATGCTCTGGTGTAGTCATATGTTTCTCCTTTCTTCTTACACCCTGTGAATTACAATTTATAACTCAGATTCATCACCTCATTTAGCCTTTATCCTTTGGAGAGTTCTACCTACCAATTAGTGACTTCATTTATTTTCAGAATTTTGACTCCATAGCCCTAAGTATCCCTCCTCTTTCTTTCCACTAGAATCATACAAAATCCTTTCAAAGAAACAAAACCTAGCCATCGACTTGTTAAATAAAATTTATCTGTTAGAGACCAAGTTACATGAGAGAGTCCACTCTGAGTTGAGTAGGATAGTACCCAACTCCAAAGTGTTTTTTAGTTTACCTTTGTCATTTGTTTTCTTAGACAAAACAAATTTACAGAGTGCTAACATTTTTTCGTCGTTGCCAAGGACGAAACTGAATATTTCCCTGGGAAAGGAACAACTAAAAGATTCATATTTGATTCTTGAGGGTAATAATGAATCAAACATCTTATTGGCTGAACCTAAATTTACCTTGGCTACTTCATTAAAGAAATATCAGTAGCATAAAGTAGTTTTGAACAAGAAATCCTAGCTCCTAAGAAAATTTATACCAGAAGAAACCCAGACCCAAAAACAATAATCCATGTGTCTGATCCTAAAAAACTTGTAAACAAGAGAAAAGAAAAGAAAATAAGCCCAATTTCCTGTCTAGACATAAATCTATCTTTACCCAAAGACAGAGTAAAAAGCATTGAAGACCTTGAATTTGATTTGAAATTTGAACAAACTTTGTTCAGATCCATATTTGAATATAATTTGAATGAAATCATCTTTGATGAGAGGAAATTCCAAGAGTTGATTTCAGTTACCCCTATTAAACTCACT